>PVIW01005305.1:0-109901 GCA_004026585.1 Noctilio leporinus
GAAAGGGGTTGGGGGGAGGGGGGAGGCAGAGGCAAAGAAGGGGAGCAGCTTAGACAAGAACCTAGTATAAAGGAACCATGGACATGGACAACAGGTGGGATTGACTTTGGGGGGAAAGGGTGGGTGGGGAGGGGGACAGAGGGGAGCAAAAAAGGGATGCATGTAATACAACAACAATAAAATTAAAAGAAAAAAAAAAGTGGTTATGATGGTCAATTATATGCCATGTGTACTTCACCATAATTAAAAGAATAAAAAAATAAAATTTTAAAGCAATGATAAAAAAAAGAAGAAGAAATGAGCACCAACACCTTGCTCTCAGACTTCTAGCTTCCAGAACTGTGATAAAGGACATTTCTTTTGTTTAAACCACCAAGTCTGTGGTCCTTTCTTATGGCAGTCTTGGCAAACTAACACATTCTCATTCCTTTTTCCAGCTCACAGCAACCACTTACTGGCTTTCTGTCTCTGTGGATTTGCCTATGCTGGGTACTTCCTATAAAGGAAACCATACAATATAACACTCCCTTTTTTTTTTTTTTTTTAAATCCAGCTTCTTTCAGTTAGCATGATGCTTGCAAGGTTCATTCATGTTGTAGCATTTATCAGTACTTTATTCCTTCTTATGGCCAAATAGTATTCCACTGTATAGATATGTCACTTTTTAAAACCTATTCATTAGTTGATGATTGATATCATTATTGATATCAAAGTGACAAGAATGGCTTTTAGATTTCTAGTTGGAAAACTTGAGTGAATGGATGTCATTTACTGAGGTGGGAATAAATGGAGGAAGAATATCTTAGAAGACCTGAGAAGCTTATGTCCACAAAGGGTCAATGACTGGTCCCTTGGCCTAGGCAGATCTGTGTCCCCCACTCCATTCCCCTCCCCCTTCCTCTAACAAACCAGCATGGGTGAGATCATTCAAACTATTTCAGTGGTTTCATCCATTTGCCTTTTCCCATCTACCAACCCAAATTGTTCTTGG
Organism: Noctilio leporinus; assembly: GCA_004026585.1. Taxonomy (NCBI): domain Eukaryota; kingdom Metazoa; phylum Chordata; class Mammalia; order Chiroptera; family Noctilionidae; genus Noctilio; species Noctilio leporinus. The sequence goes on from PVIW01005305.1 coordinate 992, forward strand.
TCATTTCCAGGCCAGGGATACACCCTCTGGCCAATCAAAAAATTCCCAAAATAAACAAAAACTATGGGCAAAGACTTTCCACATATGAACACAACTGAGTTTGAGTACTAACCCATCCACAATATTAAAATTCTATCAACTAATCACGTGATCCTTTCTCTGGGTCTCCCAGAACATTCCAGTTGTTTTTAAACAGTATATTTTTCTAATTATAAAAATAGTAAGTGAACATTTTAGAAAATTTGGAATATATAGGAAGGAACATAAAATAAAATTAAAACATACTTATGATCTCTCCACCCATAGATAAGCACTGCTACAATTTGCAATTTTATTCTATAAATTTTACAGAAATACCTATCTACAATCAGAGATTGTCTTCCTCTCTAGGAGAAAGGCAGCATAAAAATGAGCTTCTTACTTGAAATCTACAGATAACCATGATCCCTTTCAAGGCTATAATAAATTTGGGGTGCCATTGCAAGCTGACGATAGAAGTAAAAATAAAATGTCAAAACTTGTATTATTGTAGTTTGGCACAGCTCATGTACATGCAGGTACCCTTAAAGGCAAGTCTTAATTGAAAAACTCCAGGGAAACCAGGGAAGACCTAGGCTGATCCAATCTCCTGACTCCAAAGCCAATTAGCCATATTTGGTCTCATGCCCAAGTGGAAATAAAATGCTGATCAGTACAGAAGGATGAATTTTGTGGCAAAAACATGAGGTCAAAGTAACTGTTATTACTTGTCAATATCCCCTCTTGCCACAAGGTAATGGTGGAAACATGGCTAGAGTTTGAGCCATTTCTGGAAAAAAAGTCATTTGGTCAGATTGCACATGATTCATTTGTTTCGGAAAAGGTCAAAATACCAAGGTTGTTTTGAAATTCACTTTAACCAAAAATCATTATATTCACATTAAATTTAAGCTATTATATTTTCAAATATTTTATAACATACTTCTAGGTCACTGATATACACAGTGCATTTTACATGTTATGTTTATTTTCCTTACTTAAAAGAATTCTGTTTTAGCCCAGGCTATGCAGCTCAGTTGGTTAGAGTGTCATCCAGATGTGACAAGGTTGTGGGTTCGATCTCCAGTCAAAGCACAGACAAGAATCAACCAATGAATGCCTAAGTAAGTGGAACAACAAACTGATGTGTCTCTCTCTTTCAAATCAGTCAATAAAAAAATTAAAAATAAATAAAGTGAAAATATTCTGTTTTATTTTGGAAAAAAAGATTAATATTTTTATGTTTATAGTCAGTAGTTATATACTGTTTTTAATTACTTACAATTTTGCAAAACTAAATATTTGAGTGGCTAGTCTATCTCAGTAGAATGGATCATCCTAGGCCATACCACAAATTTTCTTCTAGAATGTGTATATTTGTCTCACAAATTTTACGTAAATAAAATTCTTGTCTTCTACCCTATGAGAGATGCTGGACTTAAGAGATCAATGATGACATATTTACCCACCAAAGATTAAACTATACATTTTAGTAGCTGGAAGAAATAATTAGTTGGCCTTTGTAATGTTTTGGTTTACGTTTTGGTATCTGACCAAAGTTAAGGTTACCTTAAAATTTTACCTCAGCACCTGTAAGGTTTTTTCTAGTCACGCTCATAAAGTTTATTGACTCTTTGATCCAGTTACTCAACAACTATTTTGTGCCAGGTGTTGGTGTTAATAGAGCAACAAATCATCATCTGTTCATTCAGCCATTAATATTCATTGACTGTTATGAATAGTCAAGCATTGTTGTCAAGCATTGTTTTAGATGACTGAAATAGAACAATGAAAAAACTTAGACAAAATTACAGCCCACTAGGTGCCTGCAACCTTGCTGGGCAGAGGAAGGGAGTTAAATAAAGGATAAACATGGTATATAGGTATTGTATATTATGCACTTTGTTAGAAGGTGAAAACTACTACTGGTGGTAAGGGGAAGGACTGAAACTAAACAGGATTATCAAAGAAGGCTTCATTGGGAAGGGGACAAGTGATTAAAGATTTGACGAAGGAGAGAAAGGGAGGCAGAGGGAATAGTTGATGCAAAGGCTCTGAACTAGGAAGGACTGTACTTGGCCCTGAAAGGAGGCTAGTGTATCTAGAAAGGAGTGACTAAGAAGGATAGTCATAGAATTGAGGAAGATCAATGGAGGGATTTTGGCTTTTGAGAGAGATGGGTATCTATTGAAGGGTTCCAAGTCAAGAAGTGATATGAGCTGACTTAAAGTCCCCAAAAGTGATACTACAAAGGGTTTTGGTATCCTGTACAGGGTCTCCTAATTTACTGACTTCCCACATTCTGTTTCTGTGAGCCAAGTCTTTCTTTCCCTTCTCCTCAATGATAACTCTCCCTTTGAATATCCTCCACTTTCACAAGCAATAGTCCTCCTAGACCTTTTACATGTCTTTTATAGTTTGTATCTCCTTTTGAAAAGAGCTGAGTTATCATTTTTTCTGCCTATCCTTTTCATTTTTCCTTGTTCTTTCAAATTATTTTGCTTCTAAAACTAGTATTGTACAATGTTACCTCATGGTTATAATTCCCCATACTAAACCATATTAAGTATCACATGTTCCCACCTATTTTCCAGTGAGCTCTTTGGAACAGACATCCTCTGGGATGAGTATTTTTTAATAACTGTAGGTTGCACTGGCCTTGGTCTATGCCACATTGCTCTAAGGCAGGCACACCCACCGTTTCCTAATGAATTCTTAACTGCTGTGTCATATCCTCTGAGTTTCTGTGTCACCACTTCTAAATTTTAAAATTTCTGCCAATTAGCTCCATAAATGGCTAACTTTAAAAAATGTTTGTTTCTTTTTACATTTAATTTCCATGTTCTCTGAAAACCGAATAAAGTTGTGACCAGAATTACTTTAAAGAGCCAGAACAGAAACATTCATTGAACACTTGTTTCATTAGGGTCCTCTAATTGGGATTTTAAATTGTTTATTCAATGGGCACAGATGGCAGCATAGAGGTTTTCTGTTACATTTTGCAGCGGTGCCCAGTGTACCCTGAGAGCTGTGCAGATCCATCACTACAACTCCAGTAGATGAGGAAAAGGCCATCCCCTAGGGGACCAGAATCACCATCACATTCCAGACATTTGTAAGCAGATCTAGGTTGCACCTTGTTTTGGTTTCAGGTTTCCCAGATGATCCTGAGATAAGAAATTAAGTTCAAGTACAGGCAATACCAAAAGGAAAGTGGGCAGGTAGCACAAGAAGTGGAAGGCAATCAATAAAGGATATTCTATTTTAAATACCACCGTGGACAATTGGAGTTTATTCCCACTGGGGAATTGTGGGAAGTAGTGCAAAACATGTGCCTCAGGATTATCTCATCCAAGATGCAAGGGAGCTGGCGGGGTGCATGTGTGTGTGTGTGTGTGCGTGTGTGCGTGTGTGTGTGCTTTTAGATTCAGTGGAGGAGAGCTGTGTGTGCATGTTAACTCAGTCTTCCAACACACTACCTTTCACAGTTAGGGAAGAGGGTTTGGAAGGGACAAGTCCTGGGGCTCCTCTAAAAGAAGTCAGGCAGAGCAAGCGGGGATGTTTGAGTGATCTAGATTGGGCACTGACGGCATCTGCTCCACATCTGGGTCTCCCTCCCCTCCAGGGTATATAAACTCACAGTCTACCTGCCTGTATAATGCTATGGAGTACAATTCCATGACAATGTGAGTGGTGTCCCTCTGGAACCATGCAGGTGGCCCTTGCCCATCTTAAGCCTAGTTCAATCCATGCAACTACTAGTTGCTCGAGCCCATATGACAGGTTAAACTGTCAACTTTGCTTACAGAAGGGATCCTACAATTAGTTATCATAGAAGTCTATAGACAAGGCCTGACCTCAGCCTCCATGATTCAATTACAGATACTTCTGAGTAACTTTCAAGGCATAATAGGCCCAAGTGACCCACATTAGACTGAATTTCAGACTTACTAACCTTTTCATTTTCATTATTATTACTTTTCACTAACTGGTCTGATCGGCTAGTTATATACAATCCATGATCATTAGCATGATGTCCCTGGAACCAATGTGAAGACTGATGGGTTATAACAGACAAGATAAAATCCTAAGGATAGTTGTACCCAGTATTATGCACTTTGCATTTGGGGCCACATTCTCTTTACTACTATCGAGAGAAATACACATACATATATGCACACCATTATGTAACAAATTCACAGAATACCAATGATACCCCATGTTTGATACTGAGTATAGTCACATGAATAAGACACATACTTAGTCCACATTAAGCTCATGGTCTACGGGAAACATAGACATGAAAACTGACAATTACAGTACAATACACTTGTTGAATGCCTTTAACTTAGGAATTTATGAATCAATAGGACAGTCTGAAAATGTTCAGACCTGTTTGTTGACATGGGAACTCTATAATTTGTCATACCTAAACTTAAATCAAGGCTCAAAATAATCCCCTCATTTCATAATGCTAAGCCTCTTCCAATGTAGAAGTTTACCACTCTAGGCTCAGTATTCTGAGGTCATATGATAGTAACGCCAGGAACTAGTATTTCCAGTAGATGGTGAGTTTTACAAGTGTATACTGGTTCTAGTAGGTAGGTATGGAATACACTAGGAGTCTTGTCCTGGAGTATACTTCTTTGATCTGTGTTTGAGGATAATAAAGATAGCTTCATAGGATTTTTATGCATACTAGTTAATTATAAAATGCTATAGTTTCTTGGGTGAGCAATCAGACTAGTTATCTATAGTTTCTTGGATTATCAATGTGGCATTCCTTTTATAAAAAAGGAGAATGCTTTATTTCCATTGAGTGATTTTTTTTTCAAAAACAAACAACTTCATAAAAGGTCTTAAAACATTATGTAAACATCTTATGAGTTTTGATGAACTTGTTAAATTCACCATAAAGTATACTCACTACCACAAATTGATTATTGCCAATACTACTCTCAATTCATTACTCATTGCTAGATAGTCAACTTCAGCGACATGTTCACAGATGATCAATATGGAGTGGATCACTAGGTCTGATCTACTCCAAAAGATCTGTCTCTGAATTTTCCTCGTATTCCTTTGCATGCTAAGCATAAGGAGAGGGTAAAAAGAGCAACAGAGAGAGAGAGAAACTAATATTTATTGAGCCCCTACTATGAGTTTGGTATAGCTCTTTATCAATATATGATTTGATCTTCATAAAATTCTTGTAGGTTATAAATTTTCTTTTATGGTTAAGGAAGCTAGAAGAAGATAAGTGGTTTTCTTAGAGTTTGAATCTATGTCTTCAGACTACTGAGGTCATGCTTTTCCATTTATGTTTCTGCTACATGAGATAAATGAAGTTGAAAAGTTGTGTTTAATTAAATCTTGATCTACATGTCATAATCCTTCTATTTGAAGTATTCCAAGTCATTCATTCAACAGCTAACATTTGGAACATCTGCTCATCCCCTGGCTTCTTGCCCTGAGCAAAGAACAGGTCTTGCTAAACTTCCCAGATGCTTAAGAACATGATGCTAGTACATATTTCAATGGACTTAACTTCTTTGAACTTCAGAAGGATCTGTGTTGGTTTGTCTCTTTCAGACAGACCTGAAGCACAAAGAGAAGAGTTAGATGTCATTGCTTTGTAAATTTTAATCCTCTGACTTGCATCCTCTAGGATACTAAACTCAGCTGGCTCATTCCAATGTGCCAGGCATCCAACTAGGCTCCATTGCTGTGCAAGCTTCACATGTAACAGTTCTTTATATGTTGAAGAGTGGCTGTAGCAGATTGACACCCCAGAAGGCAGCTGTACTGGTCCTAAATAGAGAGATCTACCAGCCAACTCGGAAGATACCCAGACTGTGTCTCACAATGCCAGGAAAATATCTTCCCATGATTCACCTACAATGAAATCAAAGATTGGATTTCTGGAAATATCTGGATGACTGAGTAGATTTTTGTGCAGCAGCTTCATCTCAGTATTTGGTGACATTAAGACATAGCCTGAGGTTCCAAGATTTAAGCTATTCCCTACTGTTAAATGGCACATTTTTTCATCTCCCCATAAAAATGGTCTCATTGTCCTTTATTTAGTCTAACAGAACGATCCATACCAGCACTGCTTTCGCTTTGCTTGGCTTCAATTATACAAACTAACCACACTCAGTTAGATGGCAACTGCCATAGCAGTATGCCTGCCCACTCCAAATTCATGAGTGGAGTTTTTCCACCCACAGTGTCAGGTACAGGATATGAAATGAGGACCAAAATTCCCTAGTGCAAAAGATGGAAGTTCCAGTGAAATAATACTGCTCCGGAGATTGAGGTATACAGACCTGCTCCCTTCCCTACATAAAATAATAATAATAATAATAATGAAACTGCCAGGTTTGTAACTGATTAATTACCAGGACCCTGGCACTATACTAACTTCTTCATACATACTATCTCATTTAACGCTTTACCTTGTAAAGTGGGCAAATGCAATTCATAAATTCACTTATAATTTATCAAATTCTTAAATATTTGAGTATATTTTTCTTACTTTTTGTTTGTTTGTTTGTTAAAACGAAGTCACAGTTTGTTTTAATTCAGTTGAGCTCTTGGTCTTCTCCAGTTTGCGGTCCCTGCAGGCTGTCAGCTCCCTGCTGCCGTGCAATACCAATTACATTCTTTCAGACCACTAATCTCTCTCCACCCCACCAGCTTTCCTGCCCCTGACCACAGAGTGACAACATCAGCTGCACCATACCATGGAAAACAGGACTCAACATTTCAGGAGAATCAGCTCAGCTGAGAGAGTTTCCTGAGCTATGAAAAACCTCTGAACACTTCAATATTGTATTAACCTCAGCTTCACCTGCTCTTTCTGCAGTCACAGACATCATCAGTCATGTGAACATCTTCCCTCCAACCACAAATAGACAGGATGGTTGTTTTTGGATGGGGGACCTGCTCAGCCTGGCAGCTTGGTGAGCAATGTGGCAGGGGAAACCCTGTTTTTGTGACAGCCAGAAAACCAAGGTATTGTGTGACCCCGAGCTGGTATTTAACCTTTGGCTCTGCCCTAAGCCCAGTAGGAGGTGTCTTTTAAAAACAATTAGATAACTAATAGCCGAATATAAAAGAAAACACTTCCAAGAGTGAGCACTGGGCCATCACTTGTCTCTGCCAACAATTCAGATCATACATTTTGCTGCTACTTTCAACCCAGGTTTCTGTGGACCCTCATCTGGGCCCTTTCCTAGAAAAACCCCCCACTTTGACAGGGTTAATAAAACGTTTTATCTTACTCTACCTATACACTCACTTTAAAAAGCTCATATCACTTAGCATAAGTATAGCACTCTCATAACTTCTCTAGTGTTTTTCTTTATTATTAATGAGCACCATTGGTCATTCTCTGGGACTTGATCCAGGTCTTGTGATGATTTTGAAGTTTAGAATACAGCTTGAAAGTTTTTAAGTTAACTGCATTCTGATTAGTCTCTTATTTATTTCCATTTTCCCTCCTTTTCCTTTAACCTAAAATGAATCTGCTTTCAAGTACTGTTTTCTCCTAGATTGATGGGTTTTAACACTAGAGTGAACAAGGGATGAAAAAAAAAGTTTCCTGGTAACATCTTACAAACCACTGAATTCATCCATCTTTCATATATTTCTGTACCCAGACTTTTCAAAAAAAAAAAAAAAAAGTGTTACTCTTTGTTGGATATAACTTTTTTCAAGAATTCTTAATCTATTTCTGAAAGGTTGAAATAGTTTTATTAAATGTCTTCTGGGGTATTGAAAAGGCTAGTAAATTAAGGGAATCAAGTTAAAGTATCCAAATAAATCACTATGATCTTCATTTGTTTTTAAAATGGGGAAGTGATATCATAGGGTGCATTAAGACTTGGCTGCAACCACACAGCACTGTAACATATGGAAGAAGCAAAATTCTATTAATAATCTAAAGCTCTCATATATTGTGCTACATGATGCCTGACCCTGGCTTAAACTAATACACTCTTTTCTTTCAAAAGGCTTTGCAGGGTAAAGTATTCTATAATTAGATGATGCTTCTGAGCCAATCCTTAGTGTTCTAAAGTAAATGTTGAACCATGGCTGTTGACCATTTATTTGTTCATAGAGGAGCCTAAACTGGAATGAAACTACAATATTAGTATATTTTGTCATGGAGAAGAAAAAGGAGTTTTGATAACATATTTAGCAGTTTGTAAGTTACAAGTGAACATTTTATTTGTACTTCAATTGTCAGCATTTTTCTAAATGTATGAAAAATAGATATGAGGAAGAGAAATGAGTCTACTCACTACTTCTGGAAAAAGTTCCATTCTTTAATTTTAAAGGAAAAAATAAGTCCATCTGATTTGTGGATATCAATGATAAACTAACAATGGAAAAGCATACAAGTAGTTATATATTTATCTGCTTTTGAAAAATTTACATTGAATTTTATTGAAATTAGAAAAAAAGGCTATTACGTTATTGCTCCAAATCAGAGTCTGCCCAGTGTCACAGGATATTTGTACTTCCTACAAGAAAACTGGAAGACTTTCCTTCTACTCCTTCCCATAGTCAATGCAAATATCACCGGCCAAAGTCAAATTTTCTCTGCATTTCAGCCCAGAATAGAAGGCAAAAGTTTTGAAGCTTCTTTATTTATTTGGAAGTCTTCAAATAACTAAAAGAACCGATGATGGTCACCTTTCTATAGGAATGTGTTATCACATGCTTCCCTACAAGTCATTTCTCAAGCAAATTGTCAAACTTTTATAACACCAGACTAACAGACTTTGGCAAGGTGAAAAGCAGAAATAGAAAAAAATGATGCTTTGAGGTTCAGAAAGTCCAGGAAGAAAGGAGAGGTGATACGTTTGGTAAGGTGAAGCATAACCTGAAAAGGGAAAGAGAACTGTAAGTCCTCTAAGCAATATCTGTGCATACTCTGTCTCAGCCACCTGAGATGACAAGACTTTAGAGGAGAATGGTGCATGGTGTATGTAAGGAGCCATAGATGTCAAGAGTCCCCAGTCATAGAAAAATCTCTGTAGCCACATAAAGGACATAGACAGCAGAATGCCACACCCAAAGTGGCTATGTAAACCGGATTGGTGTTGTCATAGCAGATCAACTATGGCAGACTATTGTCTGATATCCAAATAAGCTTCTCTAATGCTTTCGCATCAAGTAGAATCACAAAGTTTTGCAGGATAAGGAAAGCCAGTCATACTGATCAAAAAGTCTGGGTTCTCCAGGTTGATGTAACAAAATTTTACTGTTTCATTTTTAAATAAATTGATCAATGTGTTTATTGCTTTTGCTTTGAGGAAAGGCAAACCTTTTGCCCCTACAATCTGTTTGAACCAGATCCAACAAGAGTCATGAGAGATTTCTGAATACCAACCAAACTTTCTCGATATATCAGATGCTGTCAACATAACAAAATAGCAGACACTGAAATATGTATTCCTGAAAGTCAGAAAATCTGGTTTATTCATCTGCTTCTGTTTGGCTATGACCTTTGACCTTGGACAAGTCATTGACATGCACACAGGCTTCAGGTTCTTTCAAGATGGAAATAAGTGTAGCTACCTGGCTTACCTCATAAAACTAGTAGACACAGAATTAGCAATAGCAGTTGTAGTACCAATAGTAAGAGCTGGTGTTATGGCTGCCGCTGCTGCTGTTTGTTTGGCTGTGACGTATCTTGAAAATGGTACAGTTTCTCTAAGAAGATCTAGCAGCGACTACTGCCAGCACAGCAACTGGCAAAACATCACCATTTCTCCAAATGGTAAATGTAAATGTTGCATATAATATAATTGTGCTTTTACATATTTGTATATGCTTTGATATATTTATTAAACACTAACGAGAAATCAGAATCTACTTCTAAAAGCAGTACCATCATAAGGAGTTCTTTGAACAGTCCTTATTTAATTAATGGACAGAGAAGGTGCCCTAGTTTGTTTTTGGTCATGTGAGTAATATTCAAATATGGGTAGACTGTCTTTTAAATGATGTTCCAATAACCAAATGTTGGTAGCAGACTGATGTGAAATAGAGCATGGTGTCTTAACCAAGCAATATTTTTGCTTTAAGTCAGGGAAACAAGAGCTGCAGAACGAGGAAATGTGGAGGGAGCACGGAAAATATTTAATCAACTGTTATCCCTCTACAGGAAAATCACTAGTGTCCATAAAATGAAGCAGATGACAGTGTTGTTCTGCTTCTTAGTATTATGGGAGGAGGTACTAGGCATGGAATTATTTCAATTTAAAGAGAGGAAAGTACATGTTCTGAAATCAGTGGAAGTTGGGGGAGGTGGGGCAGAGTCTACATTGTGTACATCCCAAAGTTGAGTGAAAGCCAGGAATGCTACTTTTATAAATGATGTATATAAAGGAAAAATGAATGAAATTATTAAAATGTACCTGAGGGATCTGAATCTTACCAGAATATAACTTATTACTTTTTCTTTATCATACCATATTATTATAGAAATTAAATTCAGGAAGCGATTCCTCCCCAGTTTCAGCACTGCCCAACTGATGTTACCGATCATTTCAGTAATCTAAAAATCTATGTTTTAATAAAACACTGAGATGCTTCCATAATCTTTGAAGTTCTTTCTTCTTTTTGGCTAAAAAATTACTCTGTAATCCATCCATGGTCAAGCCAGAGGTAGTAGCACTTCTTCCCTATTTGCTATGTGGAATGAAAGGCTGCTTTTCTAAAACTACACATTTTTCAGAGAAATACAAGCTATAGCAACTTAGTTGTTTCCGTACTGCATTTTTCTTCTTCTCTCCAAGTTTAGATCTTGGCTTCAGCACCTTTCAGAAGACTGAGGTGAGGCTGGGCTGAGACTGACCACACCCAACCTCAGAGAGCAGAGATGAGAGACAAAAATTACAAGAAAGTTTGATAGCGGTGGTCTTTTCTTACACTACCCTTCTTTAACCTTGATAAGCCACTCTGGTAAAGAAGTTGTTTTCGTTTTAAACTGAAGTTTAAAGATATGAGTGTAAATTATGAAAATCCTACTCTCTTAATTTTTCTGCTCAAAGGACTTAACCACAGTGCTCAGAAAGAGCCACTCAGGGGGAAGGATGGTCAACAGAAGAGGCTTCAGCTCTAGGCTCAACTCGTATTTCCTTCAGGCCAACAACATAAAGGTGAAAACGGGGCCACAGAGGGGCGACAAGTCAGGGTTTTCTGTCTTTGTACCCACAGTTGGACTGGGGTACACTCCTGCTGAAGTCTCCCCAGTTTAGGTAGGAAGACCCCAAATGGCCCTTCTACTTGCTCTCATCTGTCCTGTGGTCCCTCATATCCTCTTCTGATTTGGCAGCTTCTGCTGTCCCTTTTAAGGTCAAAATCCTCTGCTTTATCCCCCTTCTCGTGGTATTCATTTGTTAGTTTTGCCACTAATTTCCACTTCCCCACCTTAGCAACCTTCCTTCTCAGCCCTGCTGCTTAAGTAGGATAGTCGAAATCTTGCTGCACACCAATCACGCGGAGTGACTGCCTGTCAGCCTGGTTACAGTGACCCACCCAGGGACAGACAGGTAACCCACTCAAGGGGAATGAGACACGAGAAGGTGTTTGCTCTGTCTTCTGCAGCAGAATTCATCAGAGCTGTGTCTCAGCCCCGGGATGGGTCAGCATATGTGAAGTCTGATTGTCCCTGCCATTTTGTTAGCCTAAAACGGGCCTGCGAGGTCAGCGTACATCTGCTACCTTACCATAGTGGGTTGTTTGGAGGAATTGCTACCCCAAAATATTTTATGTCATGGGAGCTCTATAATACGGAAACAAGGAAACAAGCCCTTTTTCATTGCAGATCTTCTCAGAAGCCAGTGCAGGACAGCCTGATATCAGGAAGGGCAGAGAACAGGAGAGTTGGAATCCGAAGGTCACTCAGAACCTCAGGCAGCTCTAGCAGCAAAAGTCATGGCTCTTCAGACCAGCACTTGTTAACTGACTCAGCTCTTCTCTGCATAGCTATTGTTCTCTGCCTACTTCTCTTCCTGATTACCTCTGATTTATTCTTTTCACACTTGGTAGTGCAAAGTTCCCAGGGGAATAATCTAATGGGCGCAACTAATAACCCTTCATCTTTTATTTTTTGGAGCAGAACTTGTGGACAATATTACCTCTTAGGCTATTGCCTATGCTATCATCTGGCTAACCATGGCTCGGTTGCCCATCAAGTCTCATCATTTGGGGGCAATGGATTGGAGGCAGAAGGTTACATGTCACACAATGTGGCTGCCTTAGACTACCATCTCAGGGTATCTAATGCATCTGAGCTGAGAACATTGAATTATTTAATCCACATTCATTATCAGATATCATGAAAGAAAAATATACCATTTTACTATAATATTCTACCTTTACCAAAAGTGCTTAGTAATCCTATGTTAATCTGCATCTCTGAGAGATAAATTAGTCTTATTTGCCTACTCAAAAAGTGAAACTGTCACACAGTTAGAACTTACATTCAGCATTCCAGGTCACAAGTCGGTTTTTAATCCAGACCAACTAGAATTCAGCACTATGACAATGACAGCTTTGAAAAACACACAGATCCTTTTTACCATACCCCCCAAAATCAATCATATTGGGAAATTGGGCCTCTCCTTTCAACTGTCAATCTGAGAAACAGCCATTGTTTCTGGCAATGCAGAATGAATTAAGCTATTTTAAATGCATGACGTAAAAAGCCCCACTACAGATGAACCAAGATTGGATTATAAAATAGAGGTGAACAAAATCATCAGAGTTAATACTACAAAACGGCCTAAGTTCATCTGCTGTGCAAGTGCCACTTGCACTGCATTATTTGTACCACAGCATAATGTGGTCAATGTAATGCAGAGTTTGGGTAAGGTTCTATTTAATTGGCTGTTGGTTTTAAGTCACCAGGTCTTTAAAACCCTGATGCCCTTAAATTAGAGCCAAGAAATGAAATGTGACCACAATCTGTCTCACTTGTATGCTTCTCAATATTGAAGCATGAAGATTAGAGGTAGTCATAGTATAAAGCCAGGCAGGGATCCATTGGTATTATTTTATGTAGCGGATTAGATGGATAAAATGTCCTCTACATCCACTGTTGTGTCCTTGATTCCTGTGTCCAAGAGTTGTGGTTCAATTTGACTGTAGCTTTACAAGGGGTAATAGGTACCATAGGGATGACCCAGTAAGACTAATATTCAAACTCTACTCCCATAAATAAATACCAGTTTCTTCAGATGGCATTCATGACTATGATGCTTTCAAATTCTTTTAGGGATCATTGCCAACATGTCCCCAGACATTCAACTTGTAGTCACCATTGCTCTTATGTAGTGATTTAGCTATGAAGCAAATAATATCTATTAGGTTAATCTTAGGTTAACACTATGTTGCCATTTGATTAATTAGATAATATATAAAGTCTGTTTCTGAAGATTGTGACTCATGGAGAGAATGTATAACCAGGTTCTCTGTTAAAAAAGCTTCCAACTGGAAAGTGTGGGCTCATCTCATAATAATAAATAAAAATTGTTCCTAAAAATGTTGGATGTTTTTATTATTTTAATTTTTATCACGGGGAGAGTGTTTCTCCTTCCATATTCTTCTATTCAACACCAAAGTGATAAAAACAATTTTTGAAAATGCAAGTGTGTTTACTTATCCCATATGCATAATTCTAAGTGAATATGTTCTTGGCATTATCCCTGATATTTCATATTTTAACAGACATTTTACTTTTTTTTAATGCCACAAGTGTATTGAACTAAGCATCCTGTGGAGCAACCAACTGAGCCCATCTTGTCTGCCTTTCTATCCCCTTCACTTTCATGGATAGTTCCCACTCTTCTTCCAAGGATCGGGTCACCCACCCAGAAAAGAGGCCCCTCCCTTCAATGTGAAATTCATGTCTCTCAGTACTGCAGAAGACCCCTGTATTTACCATCACATCTCTCATCACACCATCAGGAAATGTTAACAGGTTGAATGTCCTCCGCATAAGACTTGACCCCTGGACATAGGATCACATAAGTAACTTCAGTGCCTGGCTCGTAGCTGGTGCTCCCGAAATATTTCTTGAATAAATATTGAAATTCTAAGCAATAAACTGATCCATGCCCATCTCTCTTTTCTTTGAAAGATGCCAATCTTAAACTAGAAATGAAAAAAAAGCAATCAGCAATTACCTATGAGCCTCTCCATCTTTTTCCAATGGCCTCAGCAAAGAAAAAAGACAAGAGTTGCAAGAGAGAGAGGAAAAAGACCAGGTTCAGTGGCAAATATCACAGAGCAGTTCTTGCACAATCCCAAAGTGAAAACATCTTGGCTGCAAAGAGCCACTTCTAAAAGGGAGTGACATAATTTAAAAAGACCATTTGTGTAAGGGAGGCAGTAACTTTGGCCAACAACTCTCTTGCCACTACTGATTTAAGAATCCTGTAATAGATCATTTTAAGGGAAAGACTGAAAGTAAAGGAAAATATATCCAAAGGGTGCTCAAATGAAAATGTTCCAGAGGAGGCTGTTGTGTTGGATTCTTTCAGGTCTTCTAACCCTAACCACATGGCATTCTTCTTTAAGTACCATCCCAGTCAATCTTTAGGAATGAAGGATTTGTTTCTTAATAAGAAACCACATTTTGTCACCAAGATGGACCTCAACCCCCTTGAGTTAGTGATTTCCCCTCGACCCCATACAGTTTTCCATGTTCTCTATGTAGGCAGCAAACAAAGTCAATGAGTATAGTTTTTCTTTGACATGGCAAATGCAGCTACAACTCTAAGAAACCAGCAATGGTTAAAAACTGGTCTCTCCCAGTGAACTGAGTTACCTACACTGAATACTCTCAGTGGGGATATCACTGCTAACTGTTTCACAATGCAATATAACAAAGGGATTAAAAGGGGCAGCTTTATGATGTGTGAATGATGTGCTTAAATCATTTTATAAACAAGTGCTCTGTAATAGAAGCACAATAACTTAACTGCAGGTTTAAATAATACCACATTAGGCATTGTTTAAATCTTACTTACCTGGGTTATACTCATTTATTAATTACCCAAACGTTCCTACAGCTTCCAAGTGTCAGGGGCTGAATATGGAGTTGAGGGTGTGAGTGAAACTTTGGGGATTGTAGACCACAGTGAAAAAGACTTGGCTTTTAGCCTAGAGGAGCACCGAGTTCAATAAAAGAGAAAGACTTATAAACATGCACGGCAGCAAGGGAGACAATGCCTCTTCTGAGTCCATTAGATGGATGAAAATTTAGCCAAGTTTATTAAGATCAGACTGTCTTTCCCCTGTCTCAGTATAAAAACAATTGGCTGGACACTAGTGTTCTCAGTCAAATCACCCAAAGGATTAAAGTCACTAGAAGTAGGGTTTTTAGGAAAAAAGAGAAATAGTTGTTTGTGCCCATTCATTCATTCATTCAAATAATATTTAGTGACTAGGTAATACAGATTAAGCACTGCAGAATGGCAGAACTGCACTTGGCCTGGAAGCCACCATGGCAGGTGGGTGGTGAGTCAGGGAGCATTAGGGCCACATGGAGGTGCAGCTGAGCCTCTCTGGGGACATCAAGAACTTCACAGAAGAATTAATACCTGAGATGGCCTAGGAAGGTAACAAGGGACTATTGTCTTTAGTTTTGGAGATGTAGTCTTTTCTTCACTTTAAACATCAAGCAACTTGTTGATTTCTGTCATTTATCTCGTTCCTCTATACTCTTTTTCTCAAGTTGCCTATTTCTGCCAATCCTCCTCATTCTCACAGATCTATCTGCCTTATGGTAGGTTGGGGATCGGAGGGGTGATAATAACACTTAACTTGTTGCCACCTTCCAGCTGTCATCCAATTACTCTATTTTCTTTCATTTGCTAACATTTTGACATCGGAGTGGTATACTTACTTTTATTTCCTCCCCATTTCTTGTGTTTATTTTTTGGCTTGTGTTCTCCATCACTGAAATGACCATTTTCTTGAAGGTTGTTAATAACTACCAACGTACCAAGGCGATGTGAGGGATTCTAATCCTCATATGCAAGTTTTTAGGTATGAATTATAATCATCACTTTGCTGTTGAGGCTCAGAGAGATTATGTGATCAGCCAGAGATCACAAAATTACTAAGTGGAACAACAAGGGTTCGGATGGGTATTTTCCTGTCTACAAAACTTTTCTATAACAGCCTGCAGCCTTTATCACATTCAGGATTACTGGTAAAGTCAGAGGTCTCCCTTTTGCCTCCTGATCCTTGTCTTCAGTTTCAGGTGGCATTTGGTATTTTGGTTCTCCTCTTTGTGGAGAACATGTTTTGCCAGTCTGTAATCTGCTTCTTTTAAGTTTTGAAACAGTATTCCAGTATTCCTTTTGAAGAACCATCTACCTTTCTCCCTCTTAATGGTTTGTATTGGGGCTGGTCTCATTAACCCCCCACCCCCAGATCTAGAGGTACACTTGCCAGCCTACTTACGCTCGGTGGTGACTTCGCGTCCCCTCATCTTCTTTCTGCCTTGTCCTCCTCATTCTCTACTTGGTCCTAATGTACACCAGACAGCTAGGCCTTTGGATTTTAACTGATAGTGACTAAATTCCCATTCCTGAAGCCTGGAAGTGATAGAACCTCAGCATTCTCCAAGGACATGGTTTTGTTGTTGTTTTAGTTTTATTTACCAACTAATTCTTATCAGCCCTAGATCCTTCAGAGCACTTACCAGCCCAAACCTATCACTACTAATCCAGTTGGCCAAAACCTAGGTTGGCTCTCCTGGTGCCTCAAGAGAGAAGGATCAGACAGTAGGTTGGGTGAATTCACATGTACCCCTCCCATGGATGGTAAGACTCAGGGATAAGGATCGTGTCTGGTCAATCTTTGGACTCCCCCACTTTCTAACAGCATGCTTCATATGCATGGTAGTTACTCTGCAAATCATTGCTAAATTGATGTGGCTGGACCATGTATGGCTCAGGATTATAACAGTAGAATTTCAGCTTTTAACTCTGCCAGGCATTTTTCCTTCAACCTGGAATGGCTCCGGGTTTCCCTTACATATAAATTATAAATACTGTTTAGAACTCTCTATAAAAGATTTTAACAATTTAATACCTTCAAGTGAATACTATAAAACCCATTTTATGACTATTATATAGCAGAGAAAACCTTAAAATAAAAAGGTTTTCACTTGTCATGTATTCTGAGCCTAATTTTGAGCTTTATCTTTTTTAAAAATGTATATAAAAATGGTTTCAGGGAAACAATTCTAGAGTTTGGAGAACATGGGTTTTCAATCAGATTGAATATAAGAAAATTCTAGAAATGTGGAGAACTATATGATAGAAGCCAATTTTTAATTCTCCAACGAAGAAAGCACAACTTTTCTTGTACCTGTTTCTCACCTTTTCCTACCTTGTCATATGATAGATCTTTGTTTTGTTTTGTGCATGATGAAGATAGGGAACAAAAATATGTGACCACAAAAATTCTAGTTGAATCCTTTCTAGTGAGATGCATATGGTAAACACATCACATGGGAGCGGATGTTCCTTGGTCTCTTTGGGACAATAAAATAGCCCTAAGAATGACTATGTCTCAAATTTAAGAAAATTGTAAGAAAATATTTCTATTTGGAACTACTGCCAGATAGAACAATATGTGTGTGAAATGATAGTTTTCTCTGGTGCATGGGGTTACAAATAGTGGGAAGTGACTATGTGGAAACTAATACTGGAGTTTGAGAAAACAGCTAAATAACTCCCCTGTTTGCCCTGCCTGAACTCTGAATCAGTTGAAATGGACAAGGGAGACCAAAAGAGGGCTTTGGAGAACATGTAGCAACAATGGGCTTCCTGATTCTGAACCCCTAGAACTGAGCAGATACTCTTGCGTATTCACCCTAAAGAAAAAGCAAGTTCAGGATCTTTGTAGGTCAGCTTTCCACCTGATCCATCAGGACAGATTCTTTTCAGGCAGGCAGATCCCAAAGACTAAATGGAGAGAAGGGAACTATTCCTGCCAGGTCATCCTCCGAAACTCGCCAAGCTTTGAATCACTCTGCTTTCTTCTGGACAACAGAGGGAGGGACTGAGGGGAAAATTCCTCTGAAGGACAAGAGGAGTGGGGAATAAGAACACTCCACACCCATTCCAGCAACCTCAGATGACATGCAATTGGTGCACCATAAATATATCTACTCTACAGAGTAGTGTTTAGGGCAGCAAAGAAGACTAAGAGAGAATTTCTATAAGGTGAGTTCTCTAAGAATTTAAGTGCATTAAATTTTTTCTAGCAAAGGTTTTTGACTTTCTAAGTGTTCTTTTTAATTATATCTCTGAACACGCATACACCATACACACACACACACACACACACACACACACACACGACCTGTCTTTTAACTTAATCACAGAAAATTTTCTTCCACACTACTAGATGCTTAAAACTATGCTGTTTTCTCAATAATACTCTTTTCCCTAGAATGTAATAGATATTGGTCTACAATGTTTCAGTTCTTAAGAATACTTTCCATTAATTACAAATTGTATTCCCAAATACTTATGCTAACCAACTGTGAGATGAAAGATCTACAAAAGGTCTTTTTAGATATGAACCCATGAAGAAGACTAAGAACAAATGGACAGAGGTGTGGGATGAGCCAAGAAAAACAACAGAGAAAATTCCAGCAGTTTCAAGAGGATCCAAGAAGTGGTTGAGATGTTGATGTTGAACTTAAAGCAAAGTAAGGAATGAAATACATATTTAATACTGGAAACTAAGAAGTCACTGCACACTCAATAAGAATACTTTTTAGCAGAGCAAAAGGATTAAAAGAATTTACAGAGGGTAAAGAAGTAAAAGGTACTATGGAATAGTTACCACACTACTATAGGTTTTGTTGTGAAAAGAAGAAAGTACAAGATTTTATTATTCAATTCCCAGGCAGGGCACATAACCAGGTTGCAAGCCAGGTCTCCAGGCAGGTCTGTAGCTGGAGGCAGGTGAAAGGCAACCATACATTGATGTTTCTCTCCTTCTCTGCCTCCCTCCCTGCCCTCCTCTCTAATAAATGAAAAAACTTAAAAAAAAAAAAAAAAAAAGCAAAGAAAGATTAGGTCAAGGTCAATGATCTTCATTAAACCTGCTACCAATAAACACACACTGGAAACCTATAGTAATTAGTAAAATATATCCTGCATGATGGCTTCATGCCATAAAGTACTGATTTCTATAGTTCCAATAATGAAACCATACAGTATAAAACAGGATGAAATGTGATGAACAAACGGTGTATATGTATATGTGTATACAATTTTTAGATCCCAAAGTAATATATACTCATGATCTAGAAAATTCCCAAGTACACGCTGACTCAGCACATGCCCTAGCTCTGTAGTGAACAGCTCTGTGCATAAGCATGGGGAGAGGAAATGTGTGATGCCATAATAACATTTAAAACCCCCTCCTTTTAACTTCACTGCCCATTCCTGCCCTTTCTTCCTGTTATCTGGGGTCTAAGTGTTCTCTGGGCATCAACAGAAAGTTTAGCAGACAGCAAACACACACAGACAGATACACACACACCCTGAAGCTCCTTCCCCCATGTCTTCAGGGTTATCGTGCCCTCAGTAAGATTCTATTTCATCCTTCCACTTGCTCTCTAATTTGCTTTTCAAGTTCCAGACATTTTTTAAATTCCGTTTTCATCTCTGTCCTATGCCATCTTTCCTATGTGTCTATTTCATTGTGGTTCCCTTAATTTTCGTAAAATCTCAGCCAGCATTGGGAACCACATGTAAGGTTTTATTTTTTTTAATGAGTGATTTTTTAACTACATTCATAGGCTGAAAACATTGATTCGATGAGAGGGGGAGAGGAAAATGCAGGAACTTTTGAGAACAGCTGATGAATTAATTCCTTAAAAAGGCAGTAGAGATGGTCTTTAGTGTATAATCAAAGAAGTTCCTTAGCAAGGAAAAAGCATTCATTCATTCGGCAACTGTGTATTAAGCTTCTACTATGTGCCAAGCAGTATCATAAGCTCTGGGAAAATAGAGCAGTAAAGAAGACAAACAAGAACCCCTTAATGTTTACATTGTGGTGGAAGAAGACACAATAAACAAGTGAATATTCAAAATGTCTGAGGGTAGTAAACACTATGGGGAAAAGTAAGAAATAAAAAGGGGATAGAGTGGCCAGCGGGTTTAAGTGGGTGAAGGCAATTCTAAGTAAAGTGATCAGAAGGGACTCTCTGAGGGAAGATATTAGAACAACACCTGAACTCAGTGAAGGAAAGGCAGGCAAAGCAAATACCCTGGGGACAACTTCCAGGCAGAAACCAACACCTGCAAAAGCCTGAGGCCAGAGCAAGCCCATCATTGTCATATTTAAGGAAGGGCAGTCAGTCAGTGAGGACAGTGGTCGGCATAGGGTCAAAGATGCAACGATGAGCCAGTCCATGGAGCTTTATGGGCCACTGTCATCACTTGGGCCCTTACTTGGGGTGAAATGAGACGACAATGGAAGGTTTGGGGCAGAGACTATGAACTGATTCACGTTTTTTAGCAGAAAGACCCCAGATTTTCTGTTGAGAATGGATTATAGGGCCAGAAGGGCTGAAGCAAAAGGACAAACTAGGAGGTCATTGCAATAACCCAAACAAGACACGAGAATGGCTTGGCAGGCACGAAGGACAACAACATTTGGGATCTGGTCAACTAGATGGCTGGCATCACCATTAACTGGCATGGGGAGTACAATGGAACAGCAGAATTTGGCGAAGAAGAATAGGAGGTTATTTTTTTTGGAACATGTCCAATTTGAAAAGCCTATTTGATACCCAAGAGATGTTTTGTAGGCAATAAAAAGTAGGAGTCTGGAATTCAGGGGAGAGGTCTGGCTGGAGACATACAGCACACTAGATAGCAACTCACTTTCCCTTAAACCAAAGAAGAAGAATGGATGCTACTATGGGCAGTTTTATCATGTAGGTAGAGGAAAATATTAGCATCTGACAGCCTCTGTTTCCTTTGTCAAGGCTGAGGCAAAGTTGTCTACTAAAAGAGAAAGCATCGAGGTTATTAACCAGTATCAAGGGAAAAAAGGGTTGCCAAGTAGTCATGAGGGACCAGCTGGACTTGAAAATACTAAATTTGTAGTAGTTCCAGTTTGTGGTTATACAATTTTATTTCCACAATATTCAGTAGCCTGTGTGGTAAAGCAGAGAAGGTAGGCCTGGAATCCACTCAAGGTCAGAGAAAAATTGGTGGGTGGGGAGAAAATTGGTGGAGAGGCAGAAAATTAATGATTTCTGGTGATGGTATCATAGAACTGATGGCCATCGATCCCAAACTGAGAGAGCTGCATGTATAATAGTGATGGTAAAAAATATCTATCTAACATAAAAAATTGATATAATGTAGTACTGGGACTCAAAGGAGTGAGATATCATGTAACCTAAGTTATGTTTTCCAGCACCAAATCTGTATCCGCAAGCTAAAAAGTATACCACTGTATACAATTTATAGGACATTCAAGGGGAGAAAAAGTTTTGCAGTAAAATTGGTATTTTAATAGTTGTGAAATTTCTTTCACTGCTCAAATTATCTTTGCTTTTACATTCCAAGCTGGTTTAAATTGATTCAAGCCAAAATCCCATGTGATTCTTTCTAACTTTCCCTGGAATTTTTCAACAGACATAGGCATAATAATATAATTGTGGTCAGTCAAGTCCCTTAACAAAGGATTGAATGTCTTTGTATGGCATTCCAAAGAGATGACTTAGTCTAAGCTGAGGAGAGAGCCGGACAGGCAACCGTCTTCGGTATGGAGGCTCTCTGTAAACAGCTCTACGCTTCTGCTGACTTCTTTCCGTTGAATAACAATCAACATAGAAGCTTTAAGTGTCTACAAAATGCCAAGAAAGTAAAAGATAAATCTAGAGATAAGTGAGCATCTTTCCTATTGTGCTTCCAAAATCTCAGGGCATCTAACAGATTTACAACAGGCGGGTGATGAGAAGGATTCCCCAAACTGCATTCCTGGAGCTCACAGCTGGCCAGAACAGAACGCAGTCCTGGCCAGGTTGAAGAGGAAGAGGCTGCACTGGAAGGAGGCTGAGGAAAGAAGCAAGCAACCGCACTTGGGGAGGACCTAGGTCAGACTGGGGATGCAGAGGCAGGAGTTGATGACTCTTTGCTTTAAAAAACTTCCCATAGAAAGGCCATAAAAATTAGAGAAATAACTATTGTTAAATAACTCAATATAAATACATTTTGCTATATGGTTTTAATTTTGAACTTAGAGATCAATGTATCAGTGAGCTGCTCTGGACAAGAAATCACCCCAAAACTCAGCGACATATAACAACAACTGTTTATTATTATTTATAACCCTGTGGGCAGCCTGGGTGGCCCTTCTGCTCTGTCCTAGGGTAACTGATCTCTGCTGGGCTTCACCACGTGTCAATGGTCAGCTGGTCAGTTGGCTGACAGCTACGTGATCTCACATGGTGTATTATTTACAATAGTTTCCTATTGCTGCTGTAAAATATTACTGTAAACTTATTTAAAAGGCACAAATTTGTAATCTTATGCTTCTGAATGTCAGCAGTTTTGACTGGGCTAAACTCAGGTATCAGCATCACTTGCATTCCTCCTGGAGAATTTGTCTCCTTGTCTTTTCTGGATTCTGGGGTCCGCCTGCATTATTTGGCTCACGGTTCCCCTTCCACTTTCAAAGCTAGCAGTGAAGCATCTTCAATCTCTCCCTGACTTCTACCCTTGCTTACATTCTTATACCTCCTTCCCTTACTCTGGCCCTTCTCTCTGTCTCTCTGATAAGGGCCCTTGTGATTACAATGAGCCCCACCCATCCCAATAATTCAGAATAATCTCATTTCAAGATCTTTAATTTAATCACATCTTCAAAGTCTCTTTTGCCATAGACAGTAACATAATCATAAATTCTGGGGATTAAGATGTGGATATCTTACGGGGAAGAGTTTATTTATTTTTCTTCCTGCAGACAGCTTCCCTCACATACCTGGCAGGTGGTCAGGAGGGTTCAGTTCTGCGTCATGGAATGAATCCCCTTCCCACAGAAGGCTAGCTCAGGTTCATACAGCACGGTACTTTCTGGGCTCCAGCTCAGCAAGAGGTCAGGTTCCAGTGCAAAAGCACTGGTCAAGTCTCTGCCAACATCACATTTGCTTATGTCCCCTTAGCCAAAGCAGGTCACATGGCTTACCCAGATTCAAGAGGTAGAGAAATACACACCACCTGTTTATGGAAGATGTGTAACATCACATTGTAAGGGCTTAGATACAAAGAGGCCCTGGCTGGTGGCACAGTGGATGGGTACCAGCCTGCTACCCCAAAAGCTGATGGTTCGATTCCCCAGCCAGGGCACATAACCAGGTTGCAAGCCAGGTCTCCAGCTAGGTCCATAGCTGGAGGCAGGTGAAAGGCAACCATACATTGATGTCTTTTTCCCTTTCTGCCTGTCTCTCTTCCCCTCTCTCTAAAAATAATAAAGTCTTAAAAGAAAAAGAAAAAAGAAAAAAAAAAAAAAAAAAACAAAGAGGGTAAGACTTTGTGACCATTTTTAAAATCCACCATAACTAGTAGAGTATGTGAGAAACCTAAGGCAAGCCCACCATCAGTTAGACTAATCCAAGTCTTCATACAGTTGTTTCCTCTGCTTAGAATGCTCAAAATACATTCTTGTCTTTATAGCTAATTCATTATCCTCTTTCTTATAGATTAGATATAATGTCTTCTAGGAGGTCTCTTCCTCCTTATGCTTTTATTATACTCAATATTCCTCCTGATGTAGCATTTACACTATATTAAAATCATCTGTTTACTTTTCTGCTATTCAACCTAGGCAGCATTTCTTGTTTTCCTAGTGACTTAGAAATATCCTAAGTATTATAGATTAATTAATTAATTTATTGAATATAGTTTAAAATGTTCTATAAATTCCATCCCTCAATTCCTGCTAAAGGTTCATTAAAGTGATACTTATATTTAATAAATCTTTTATCCTTTCTTTTCTACTTTGGAATCCAGCCATTCATTGATAAACTAAATAGGAAAAAAATTACCAGTACTAAATACTGGTTGCAAAGAAAAGTTTTCCTTGGAATACAAAGTTAAATTATGATTTTGGAACCTTGCTATCACAAGTTGATTGTGTGACATTTAGGACATTGCCGCCGAGGGCGCTGGTTTGCCAAACTAGCAACCTCTGAGTCTTGCCTTTAGTTGGGAAGCCAGTCAACAAAGCTAGCTTGACTGGAATTTCTTCAAACTAAATACAAAATAAAAACCAAGGTACTTTGGGATATTTCCAAGAGGGTCTTAAGGGGCTGCCTGATTGCCGTTAATACATAAGACAGAAAGCAAAGATTTCCGAAATTACATGACTCAAGGGTTAAGATTCCAGAGCTGCAGACACAACATGAGTAAGCAGGCTGCTCCAAATTGCCAGTGGAATTAAGGAATCAAAAAGGAGATGGTGAGTTACAAGAAACAGAGCTTATTTGGGAACGGAGATTCTGTATGCTTATAACCAAGAAAGCCAGCAATAATGTAAGCTAAAGTGAAATGCACAGATGTTCAATACAATGAAATAGCCAAGAAGACTCATGCCTATGTTATTCTCCAATGTAATGCTATAACAGACTTGGAGTATGAGTGGGTGCCCAGTATTTTGTTTTTACCTCAGGCAAGAAATATTTTTATAACCTGAGGTATGTAGGACAAAAGTGAATAAAAATAGCATTGAAGTCCAAAGACAATCAAGTTGGCGTTCAAATACCTTGAGTGTTCCAATCCCAATGTTAACAGTGTCACAATTAAGGAACTAATTTATACCCATGCAAATTGGCTACAGCCAATACATTGCCATTGATGTTGAATTCTTACATTAGAAACTCAGATTTAGTTCACTTAATCTTCACAACAACCCTAAGAGGTTCATTATTATGCTCATTTTCCAAATGCATACTGGGCACAGAACATTTAGGTGCACGGAATCGTAAGCTCTAGGGATGAGCACAGCAATCTGTGTTTTTAAAAAGGCCCTCAGGAAAGTGGTTTGATACCCTCCACCCCCAACACCAAGAAGGAAAACCTGAATGATTCTGATGCCTGCTAAATGTGAGAACCACTGGTTTAGACCTGCATTTCTCTATCACAGCACTGGCTATATACTCTTGAAATTAACTATTTATTATTCTCCTCATTAGACTGTTAAGGTCCATAACAGCAGGAACCAGGTCAGTCCTTCTGACCTGTTATATTCCCAGTGCTTAATAGAACACTTGGAATATAGTGAGTGCTCATAAATGTATGTTGAGCCTATTAATAAATGAATGACTTTAGGGATGTTTCATCTTCAGGATTACCGTTCTAGCTTTACCAGATTACCATTCAGAGTACAGTCATAAACTTGTAGCCATTCCTAAAATGGTTCAATAACTTTTGATGACATAATAGCCCATTGTGTCCAAATCGTTTCTTAGAGGAACACAAAGCAGATGTAACCTGTCATGTTCCTGAGTATGACTGTATAACAAAATTCATGGGTTCATTCCCTCACTAAATATTTATTAAAAGTCTATCTATTTTTAGTTATGCTAGGAGCTTTGGGAGCTAGATAGATGAGTAAAGTGCATTCTTGGCTCTCAAAGAATGTACAACTCAGCAGCTAAATTAATTTAATTCTAAATCTATTACCCATTTTTCTTTGCTGGGCACTATAGGCCATTAGAGAATGAGCAGATAAAGTCATGTTTGTCTTCTGAGTAAAGGTGAAAGTTTATAGACCATTGGAGTTTCTCAGCAACAGCAATAGCACTGGCTCGCTAGGATTATTCAAGCTATTACAGAAGACTAGGTAATATAATTCTAAGATAATTCTTGGCTCATTAAATGCTTTTGTATTTTTTCTTTATTTTATTTTATTTTATTTTAAATTTTATTGTTGTTGTATTACATCCATCCCCTTTTTGCTCCCCTGGGTCCCCTTCCCCACCCACCCATTCCCCCCAAAGTCAATCCCACCTGTTGTCCATGTCCATGGTTCCTTTATACTAGGTTCTTGTCTAAGCTGCTCCCCTTCTTTGCTTCTACCTGCTTTTGTATTTTTAAAATCTGTTTATGTTTTTCTAACTGTATACCGAATATACAGGGGTAGGCAAACATAGGTTTACATAATCAAAGAAAATAATCCAATAATTAATTAATAATAATACCCAAATAAACCCTGTTTCATGTATTCACAACTATAAACCTATTTTTGCCCACCACTGTATATTTACTTGGATGATACATGGATCCTCCAACTTCTACTACCAATTGTTGTATTTACTAACATTTATCATCTCTGAGTGCTCACTGTGCCCAGCACAGTGCTGAGTACAAACTATTCATTATTATCATGTCATACTAATGGTGTTCCCTGAGAGCAGTTGAATTCTCCCTCAAATACCTAGGAAGCAACGGGGTCATATGGAAGATAAAGATGGAGTGAAGTTCATGAAATCTCTTAATAATGAGATCTCTCCCAACTGCAGAGGAAGAAGGTGTGGGTAAGAGCTAGCAAGAAGATTATTGGCATGGACTGCAGATCAACGGGTTTCATATGATTTTACACCCTAACTGACCATCTGAGGAGCTACCTGTCACACAAGTTCCTTCCCTTTGGAGGCATGCTCATTGTAACCCGGAGATCTTAGGGAGGGGTATACAGGACAGAAGGCTGTGCCATGCAGGATTATGCACAAAATCAATGGTGGGTGAGTTCACATGATGGATGAGCCCTCATAGTGATCAACCTTGAGTGCAGTGACTGTTGAAATACATGCCAGATAAGAGGAAAAGATACTAGTCCAGACCGGCAGGCAGCATTGGCACAGGGCTGACAACAGTGGGGGCAGCAGGTTGCCCCTGAAAATGACGACTACACATATGGCCTTAAAATAAAAATGAGGTGAATGGATTCTAACAATAAAGCATTATTATGTAATATTATTTATTATTTTTCTTTGTACTTTTGTGTTTTCTTGAAAAGCATTCTATGATGAATATGTATTGCTATCATAATCAGAAAGCAAAATTTGTTAGTTTTGAATAGCAGTCTGAGTTTCAGGCAATCAACTTAATTGCCAACTTCCAAAGGCTAAGTAGCTTCTTACCTTCCTATTATACTGTAAGCTGATATTCTAAAATCATCCTGACTTGAGATACAGAATTTTTTTTTAAAAGGCAGCTTAATCTATAACATCATGATCCTACATAATGACTAGACTTTGATTTCTTTTTCCCCCTAATTTGGAAGGAGAAAGTCATGAAACAGCAATTGGATGGATAGAGTTGAAGCAAAAGCATTTTCTATATCATTCTTGATTGAAAAAAGTACTATATTGGTGGCTAAATGACAATATCGTTACTAAACAGGTGTGGGCAAAATAAGGCTGTGGTTAGAAGCTAATCCCACTAAGAATGTAACAGTGTCATCTATGTGAAATTAAAATAGCAATGATGATCATCTAATACTCTATTTCATAATGCTCATTTCTGTCTTTTAAGAACAGAAACACTGTATATGAGTGTGTAAAAGACCTACTCTATCAATTTTAAGGCTGAAGAATTCACTTCACGGTTTTGCAGATTGTGATTTGATCACACATGGTTAAGTTCATGGGCTTTAGCGTCAGCCTTGAATAAGTTACTCCATCCTTTCAAAATTCAGTTTACTTATATATAAAATGGGTAATACTAGTATCTCCATATATCAGTGAGCTATTTCAAAATAACCAACCACCTCAAAACTCAGAATATAAACCAATAACTGTGTGTTAAATTGCACATAATTTTGGCTGGGCTGGGCTGGCCTCCGCCAGCCTCACTCAGGCTTCTACAATTGCCGGAAAGAGTTGCTGGGCTGGATAGGTTAGGAAGGTTTTGCATGGCATACTTGGCTCTCCTACAATATAGTTCATATCCCTTTATAGAGCTAGTCCAGGCGTACTCACGCAGAAGTCCTAAAACAGAAGGGAAATGTGCAAGCACTCTCATGTCTTCCTTTGTACCCAGTTTCCCATTGTTCCACTGGCCAGAGCAGGTCTCATGGTGAAGCCTTGAGTCGGTGTTGAAAGCAATTATTAAAGGTATGGATTCGGGAATGGTATGTTCTGAATGTTTCCCCCCAAAATTCATATTTTGAAATTCTAATCTCCAAAGATGATAGTACTAGGAGGTAGGGTGGAACCTTCATGAATAGGATTAAGTACCCTAATAAAGGAGAGACCAGAGAGATCTCTAGCCCCTTCCATTATGTGACACAGCAGAAAAGTGTCAGCTGTGAACCTGGAAGGGGGACCAAAGCAGAGAGCATGACCACGTTGGTGCCTTGATCTTGAACTCCAGCCCTCAGAACAGTGAGAAATCAATTTCTGTTTTTTATGAGGTACTCAGTCTGTTTTGGGTACAGCAGCCCAAACAGACTAAGGCAAGGACCTTGTGAAAAATTGGAGCTATTACCCTGGCTGGTAGCACAGTGGATAAGGTGCCGGCCTGCAAACTCAAAGGTCGCAGGTTCGATTCCCCAGCCAGGGCACCTAACTAGGTTGAAAACCAGGTCTCCAGTCAGGTCTGTGGCTGGAGGCAGGTGAAAAGCAACCATACATTGATGTGTCTCTCTCCCTCTCTGCCTCTCTCCCTTCCCCTCTTTCTAAAAATAATGAAATAAAATCTTAAAAAAAAAAAAAAATTGGAGCTATTAATGCAATCAACCCACCATGCCATATCATAGAGCTGTCTTGAGAATCACACATGCCAATAAGTGTGAAATACATAGTTCAGAGCCTGATGTACACAGTAACTGCTCCATAATTGTTAGCAATTATGAGGAGTAAGATGTTACAAATAACATTTCCAACTTTTTACCCAGTATAGCTAAATGTAATAGGTTATGAAATTATGCCAATGTTTGACTGCTTATTTCTAGAGAATTCTTCTTAATGTTGGAGAGCTTGGAAAGTTCACAAATTATTGAAAGTTTATTACTTATATCTGGATTGATTTAGCTTGAACTTCTTGAGAAACAAAACCACAACACAAATAGTGAGGATGGCAGCATGAAGAACACAAGCTTTCCTGCAATCTTATTAGCAATGAAATAGATTTTTCATTAAAAAAAGTTTTTTAGTGTGAAGGTTATTTCTCTCTGAAGAAGTTCAACAGACAACCTTGAAAACTTTGAACTTGAACCCTGAGAAATTGAAAAATATGTAGGGGTTTCTGAGTCAAGTTCTGCATATGGTCACACAAGCAAATTCTCATTTTTAATTAATAAGCGGAATGGTATGGTATTACTGGACCTTAAAAATAGCTTGAAAAAAAAAAAACTCTAAGCAAGCAAGAGTTTTCACTGACCCTTCAGTATACACACTGGCCCTACCCACAGCTCTGCTTTCATGTGAAATCATAAAATGTGCAGATGTGCACAATAGCTGTACATGCCTGCAAAGTCAGTGATATCTGGAAACTAGAAATAAATACACAATGACTATCAGGTAAGTGAGCACTAAATGATCTTCCCATCAATTATTTCACTAACTTTACTCTCCACACAGACAAACATAGGCAGTAAAATAGATTACAAAATCAACTTTGTTGCTAAAGACTGGCCACTGATGGTGTAATTCCCCACAGTGCCTTAGAAATCTATTGCTGTTACAACAAATTACTACAAATATATTAGCTTAAGACAACAAAAATGTATTATATTAAAGTTTTGAAGGTCTAAGTTCCTAAAATAAAGGGGTCAGTATGGTGGCCTTCCTTCTGGGGGCTCTAGAAGTAATCTCTTTCCTTGCCTTTTTCAGTTTCTAGATCCACCTCCATTCCTTGGCTCATGACCTCTTCCTCCATTTTCAAAGCCTTTAGCATAACATCTTCAAACTTACCATTCTCATTCTCTCATTCTCTCTGTTTTCTAGTTCTTTCTTTTTAAGTATATAGGCTGTTAGAGTTGTCCCAATTTCTTATCCCTTTGCTCCCCTTCACCCAGGACCCCCCTTTCCCTTCAGCAATCCCCCCTCCCCCCTTAGTTCATGTCCATGGTGAGATCACATCTCCTCTCTGACTCTGGCCTTCCACTTATAAAGATCTTTGCAATTATAGTGGGTCCAACAAGGTAGCCCAGAATAATCTCCCCATCTGAAGATATTTAATCATTTCAGCAAAGTCTATTTGTAATATAAAGTAACATATTTACAGATTCCAGGGATTTAGAAAGTAGACATTTTAGGGGGCCATCATTCTTCTTGACCTCACCTGGTCAAGAAGATTAGATTATATATTTTAGAGGACTGTACAATCAATAATCATTTCTCAACTGTCAGCTACAAAGAGCTGACATTGGCCTTACTAATTATAACCTTATTGTGAAGATTATAATAAGAAAGGACCCTCTACACTCCAAGTGCATGTAGAATGCAGAATGTGCATCAAATTCCCATATATATTATGCTTGAACTTTCACTCATCAGGAGAAGCAGGAGGTTTAGTCCATAGCTCTTAAAAGTGTTAACCCTCTTACATTTTAATTCCAAAGAGCCTCTTGGGTGTAGTAATATCAAGGAGAGGAGAAGGGTCCTTATTATGGGGGACAGCTACTGAATAGAAGCCAAAGCACACACAGTAGCTGAGACTAATTTTCCTTCTCCTTTATTTCTGTCCTTCGAGGAGGGGCAGATCCCCTCTCCAGTGTCCGAGCCATTCAAGGAAGCCGGGGCTCCAGGATCCCAGCAGTTTCACATCTTGTTAGCCAATTCTCCAGGCTTGAGAGACTCAAACCATGTTGGTCCTGGCCAAAGCGGTTTCTTGCACCACTTTGTGCTGGCCACTGATGGGTGCAGGGCATCTTTAGAGGAGTACTACGCTACGTCTCCGTGTATGCCTGGCACCCAAGTACTATGACCTAAGTTTTCAGATCTTTGGGGCCTTCAATATACAGGTAATTGTATTGTGTTCTTCAATACAGGTAATTGTATTGTGTTCTTCAATACAGGTGATCCCCCCAAAAGAGCAGATTCTAGTGTGAGCTGCCTCAGAACTGCAAAAGTTCACTCTGTACTTCCTTCTAAGTGCCATCTTTATGCTTTCAATATATTTAAAGGCTTGTGTTGCCTTGTCTTGCTGCTGATGTTGGTCAGGGCCACCCCCCAACACCCCCCACCCCCCCCAAAAAAAAAAACAAAAAAAAACCAGAGCTCCTTGATTTTGCAAGTCAGGGAGAAGGAGCTGAGGGAAGTGAGCTGCTTCTCCTCCAGACAGCTCTATGCTCCCCATGCAGGCTCGCCCACTCCCACTTAAGGTTCCCCACACTGACGAAGGTCAGGCAACTAAAATAGATGCTCTCCTTGCAACGTTTGTTACTCAAATAGGCACCGACGCCTTTTTGTGGGGATATGCCGCCTTCCACCCATCTCACCTGGATCATGTTCTTCTCACTGCTCACGGCAGAATCATTTTTCGAGTGAGTGACCTGGGGCCAGCTCTCTCCTTTCGCCAATGGAGGAAGGAAGTTTCAAGTCTCACACTTGAGATTAGTGACTTGCTCAGACTCCGGGCAGCAAGGAAGCGACACCACCCGCAGGTAAATGGAGGCTTTTTCCATGAGGCCAAAAATAACCCCTCCATCCCCTCATCCAAACGTATTTAGAACTTCAGTAAATATTGATTGAATGTGTGAATTAACTGTAACCCTCAAATCAGTCCATTTTCTACCCCTTGGGGCTGCTGCACCTCCTCCTTCTTACAGATAACCTTTCCCCGTCCTACCTCACCTTCTACTAACTGCCCGCCCTTCTTCCTTCCTCCTCTACCCAACATTTCCCTTTTGTTCCTTTAATTTAATTATATTGTTGTTGTATTACATTCCAACATTTCCTTTTTAAACAACCATTTGCAGTCACTGGAGGTGCACCCTACTTCCTCCTTCCCCTATGACACTGCTGGATTATGCCCGCCCTCTGGGTTGTCCTCTCTTTTTCCCTCCACCTCTGTTGACCTACGAGCTAGGGGGGCCTGTTAGCCTTGGTTTGGGAACCATCTGTTTCCCGAAGCCTGTCACAGGCTCTCCAATTATCTCCAGCCAGGACGATGCCTTTGCCGTGTGTTCTCACAGCATCCCCGAGTTACTCAGCACCTGTTCCCCTCCGCAGCTGTCTCCACCTTACACACCGCACCCCCTAGACTATAAGTCCCATGAGGGCAGCGACCAAGTCTTTTCTATCACTGAAGCCCAATGTAGGTGGAGCCTAATATATAGTAAGGGCTCAATCAATCTATGACAAAAGACTGGATGAATATGTTATTAATTAATTTCATACAATTATCTACAACTTCAGTGGCCTGTATCATTCAGAACAAAAGTGCAAATATTTCTATTTGATGTTTCCTATCATCTGAATTTGATTTACAAAAGTGGGGAAAGTAGGAAGTAAGGGTCATACCTTCCCCTTTTCCTTAGCTGAAAGCCAAATATGAGTCCCCGCGTAAAATATGCTAAGTCCGGAGGGTGCTTTTGACTCTGGGTGGAAAGCAAATGGGAGGGTTATTCCCACTGCGCTCTAAACCCCTTGGAAAACTAAAAGGAGGAAAGGTTCTGGGATCCTGTGTTTCCCAAGTGACCTAACAGGATCAAACCACATTCAGGCTGGCTTCTCCCCTGAAATGTCTTTCCTGGCTTGGTGCCTATGACTCTGACTTCGTAACCACACACCACTCCCTTAACCACCAACGCTCTCACCAACTCCAATTTGGGCCACTTTTTATTAAGTATCTCTGCTGGTTTGCTAAGGCTGCTGAAGCAAAATACCAGGAATTGAGGGACTTAAACAACAGAGATTTGTTGTCTTGCATGCCAAGTCCATGGTATCTGCAGGATTGCTTCCTCCCAGAGCTGTGGGGGAAGCATCCTCCACCTCTTTGTGTAGCTCTTTGTGGAAGGCCATCAGCCTTGCTGCATTAGGGCCTCACATACTGACTTCGTTTGAACTTGATTACCACTGTAAAGACCCTATGGTCAAATAAGGTTGCATTATCAGGTACTAGGGGTCAGTACTCCAACAAATGAATTTTGAGAGGGACACAATTCAGCCCATAACAGTATCCAAAGTCCTTGATGAAGGGGCTTCGCTGGGCTGAAGGGCAATGTCTCATTGCTTTACTGAACATCCAAGGTGGCCACACGTGAAGTTTGATTGGCTGGTTTTCCAGGACACTGCAACGTCCTGCCATTGCTCCTCCAGCCCCAGATGCGGGCTAGGCTATACTCCATGTTCTGGGCTCTCTGGCTCCCTGAGGATCCCACTACTGTAGCTACGATATGTCACTCAAAGGAAACTTCATCTCACTACATTAGCTTTCTGCTAGGGAACCAAAAGTATTCCCAAGATGTTAACAAAAACCTTAATCGGTTGAGCATCTACAATGTTCCAATAAATGTGCTAAGCTCTTTACTTTTTTTATCTGCAAGTATGAAATAGACCTCATTTTAGAGATGGAAAAATTAAAGTTGAGAGGATCTCCCAAGGACACCAAGTACAAATGTGGCTAAGTTTGACCTTAAATCCAGGAAATCTGACTTCAGATGGAGAATGTTTAAGCAACTCACCAGGCTATCCCTACTTAGCGGGGCCAGTGGGTCTCTTCTTTGATGCTGTAACTGGGAAGGAACTAACCCACAGGAGGAAGTTGTAAGCCAAAACGAGATCTGGAAATGCCAAGTTCTTCCCTGGGCATCAATTTCCAATAGGTTTGCTAAGAGTAACTAGTCTAATGGACACCACATGGTGGTCTGCTCGTAGAAGCACATCTGTTTCTATGTTCCTCATCAAATTTGGAAAAGTGAAAAAGCCCCCATTACACACATTTTCCTAAAGACACCCCCACTATCCCCATCACGCCCCATGGTGAATGTGGAAAGCATTCACCTATACCTTTTCATTGGGCCTGTTGCAGTTAAACATACCTATTAGGAAGATAAAAGCTTGTAACTCTTATGGATTGCAATAATTGTTGTCTTCAAAAGGTTTTTTCATTGTCTTTATAACTCTAACTGATGACAAATTAGTTAGAATTAGCTCTACAGTTTTTAAACAGCAGTGTTGTAACTTTGGAGGTCATTGGAGACAAGAACTTCCACTTTTGACCAGAATGCTAATGCATCACATTAAATGATCATACTGGGCATAACTCAGAGAACAAAACTGAGGACCTTTCTATGAGCCTATCACTGTGACTCTTAATAGGCCCCAATAAATAGCACCATTCCCTACCCTGTGGGCCTCAGTGAAAAAACATATCACTTATTTTGGAGATTTTTTAATTGTATTTTTTTCCATTATTATTTAGTCCCCCTACACCCCTACCCCACAATCAGCACACTGTTGTTCATGTCCATGAGTCTATTTTCCTTTCTGTTCAATCCTTCCACTCCCTAACCTACCCCCTTCCCCTTAGCCATCAGCCTGCTATCTATTATGAGTCTGTCTCTATTTTGCATGTTAATTCAGTTTGCTCCTTAGATTTCACATATGGTACTTGTCTTTCTCTGACTGGCTTATTTCACTTAGCATAATGTTCTCCAGTTCCATCCATACTGCCACAAAGGGCAAAACTTCCTTCTTTTTTTATAGCTGAGTACTATTCCATTGTGTAAAGCCCCATCATTGCTTTAGCCACTCATCTACTGATGGACACTTGGGCTGCTTCCATATCTTGGTAATTATAAATAAGGCTGCAATAAACATAGGGGTGCTTATGTTCTTTTGAATTGGTGTTTTGGGTTCCTTTGGATATATTCCCAGAAGTAGGATTGCTGGGTCAAAAGGCAGATCAATTCTTAATTTCTTGAGGTATCTCCATACTGCTTTCCACAGTGGCTGTACCAGTCTGCATTCCCACCAACAGTGCAAAAGTGTTCCTTTTCTCCACATCCTTGCCAGCAATTGTTGATTTACTGATGATAACCATTCTGACAGGTGTGATATAATAGCTCATTGTGGTTTTAATTTGCATTTCTCTAAGGATTAGTGATGAGCATCTTTTCATGTGTCTATTGGCCCTATGTATGTCCTCTTTGGAGAAGCGTCTATTCAGGTCCTTATAAATTTTGCATATTAAACCCTTATCAACTGTATTGGTGAATATGTCCTCTCTTCTGTGGGCTGTCTTTTCATTTTGTTGATGTTATCCTTTGCTACGGAAACACTTTTAGTTTGATGTAGTCCCATTTTTAACTTTCTTGCCATATTCTTGCAATAACTACACCACACAGGGGCTCCTCCCCTTTGAGCATGAGAAGTCTTTCTCAATGTACAAGTACTTTGTTGGTCACAGAGGTGGGATTAATAGTAACGATTAGCCTTATTGAGTGCATACTACATAACAGAAACCATGCTAGGAGTTTTTATTCATTATCTCATTTATTCTTTAACAATCCCAGAAGGCCCCCCAGTATTAGCAACACCCCTACTCTACAGGAAGCAGCCCACAACACACAACTACAATATGGTGGAGCCAGGGTTTGAACTTCATTTGTATTATATTCTACACCTCCTGTTTCTGTGTTATACTATATCCCACAGCAGTATAGATCACTTCTCAGATGGCAGAAGTACCCGCAGGAGCTAGAAATCATATCTAAAGTCAATATTATTAAGCCCTTTGTTTATAGCTGTTCTTACACAAGGGACCCACCAAAAGTGTGGGAAGAGGGAGGACAATCAGGATTCCTTGCCGTCTTTATAAATTACAGCAGCTTTGCAACTTTCTTATTTTAACATCCCACATAGTATAATAATGGAGACTGAAAATGGAATTTTCCCATTTATCATACTAGATTTACTGAGTGGTAAACATTTTGTATTATATTTAAATACTCAGAAGGAAAATGCTAGTATAAACAAAAGAGAATAAGAGAATTCTCATATTAAAGGCCTTTTTTTTAGGTCTCTGTACAATGACTTCTGGCCAGTCCAAGTTTGCTTAATACTATTAGTAATGACCATTAAGAAATCATTTATGGATTTTTTGTGAGTGTTCAGAGATACTAATGGGTTTTAGAATTGCTTGGGAATCTTCCTGAGGTCAAAAGAAGAAAATAAAGTATGAAGTGATAATAAAATGTATGAGGTGACTAATGGACAGGTTGTATATATATATCGGTTCCAGCAGAAAAAAATGTTCAATTTTTACAGCATACATTTAAACAAATGGAAATCTCACTGTCATAGCCTCTTGTCTTCACTCAAGAGCCAGGAAGGATGATAACACCTGTGTACTGCCAGCGTCTGTATCAGATTCTCCTCAATGTTTCATCCCTCAACCACCTCTACAGCCACTCTGGCCTTCCATTGCCAAAAATCTTACAAGCAGTGGGAGAATAATGCCACATTTGATAAGGCGCCAATAAAATGACTTGCTTGTACATAGCACAAATAAATAACTCAAACATTCTGTTTACATGGCAAACATCAATACTGAAAACAGTTCCCCACAGCCCTTGTAGATATCAGGTATCTCTCCAAGCTTTTTCTATATGTGTAAGCCAAAAAATGACAACAAATCACATAAAATAAAAAGGTGTGTGATATAAAATTCTGGATTGAAAGAGGGAAATTTAGAGTAAACCTTTGATGGTTTTATTTTAAATAAACAATAGTACTCATTTCCCCAATACAGAAATAAACACGTAGTATAAGTTTTTATTGATAACAAATATAGAAGTAATTATGTAAATAATGTAGAAAATGTAATGGAAAAAATGAAATAATGGATGCCATTTTTTTTTAATTTGAAGATATTAGTGAGTCTCATAAAGGAGGCTGAGTGAGATGTTTAATTGTTGTTCAATAAAACCATCTTGATTCTGGTTGTCAGAGAAATAGGTTTCAATATCTGAGATCATCAAGTCAATTGGCTACATTATTGAATGATTCAACTCTACACCAATTCTCCTGTGGCTTAGAGTGCACATGAAGTTTATATTAAGTATGTTTAACCTACTATGTATCTCTTACATACTCTTCTTGTATTTGAAAAATGTGTTTGTTTGAAATAGGATGTAATTGGTATGTATAAAACTAAAATCTCCTTTTCAGATATGTCAGACTTCATAACTACAACATCCCTATAGTAAAATGAAGGTTGCTTCCAAGTTAATATTGAGTAGAGAGACTTGTAAATGAATAGGTTTCCTCAAGACCAAAATAATTCAACAAGAATTATTTTGTATAGTAGGCAACACAGTAAACACACTGGGGATATTAAATGATATATAATTGATAAAGTACACCCTGCAAACATTTTGACTGCTTTTCCTTGTCTTTAAACCTCAAACTGGGATTCTATTTCTAATTGAAAGAATTCACATCTGTAATATAAAATTGTATATTTTGTTTTGAAAAGAAAACATGAGCAGTCCATAGGAATTTTTAGTACTAAGAAGGGAAGAGAAAAGCCACTGCGAACTGGGAAGCAGTAGATGGACACACTTTCAAGGGAATACTGCAAAGAAATATGTTACTATTTAACCATGACTATATAGAATGTCTACCTCACCCTATTTTGATTTGTTCTTTATGGTAGGAATATAGTTAGGGAAACTTTTTAAAAAAACAAATCCAGAATTGCAAAACTTGGGGCCTTGCTTTCATGTTTGATAGTTATCCTCTTACATGTGCAACCAGTGTCGCTGTTAACAATTTAAAATTGCAGGGCCCCCTTTTCCACGTGATTCACATATACATGAGATAAACTCTAAGGACCCAGGTTAAAGTCTCCCACCACTTGGTGTCCCGTGAGAAGAGAAACACACATCTAAATTCTTATCTGTCTTCACCTCTTACCCTCCATCTCTCCCTCCAGAGTTTTCAATAACAAGAACACTGTGTGGGAAAGGTTTGTAGAAAATCTATAGGCTTTAAACTATACCAAAAAAAAAAACAAAAAACAGAATAATTTGGGTTGGTGTGGCTATCTTCCTAGCATTCACTAATAGATATCTTTTTCTGATACTTTAAAACATTGTGAAATAATCTACTGAGGGTATTGAGAGTGAACCAAAGTAAGGAAAAACAGTAAGTGATTCCATTCAGCATGTTGTAGACACACAGTTCCTCTGCAATAAGGAATGTTATTTTGGTAATACCTTTATCTTTACTATGGCTTCAACTCTGTGGGAAAGGAAAACCTGCAAATATCCACAATCAACCTGCATCTATTGAACACCAATTAAGCACATGTTCAGTAGATAGATATCATGAGGAAAATGAAAAATATAAAATAGAGGTCCTTACCTTGAAAATATAAAATAGTTAAAATTCAGTCCTGGCTGGGTGGCTCATTTGGCTGGAGCATTATTTCGTACCCCAAAAGTTGTGGGTTCCATTCCCAATCAAGGCACATATGTGGATTGCAGGTCTGATCTCTGTTTTAGGGCACATACAGGAGGCAGCCAATTAATATTTCTCTCTCACATTGATACTTCTCTCTCTCTCTCTCTCTCCCCTTTCTCTCTCTAAAAATGAGAATAAGAGAATTCTCATATTTAAGACTTAACATGTCCTCAGAAGAGGCTTAAAATAATAACTATTCAGTAGAAGACTATGTAGATTTAATAAGTTACACATATTAACAAATAAATATGCATATATTTTTGACAGAGGCCCATGACATTTATTAAGGAAGAAGCAACCACTATTTCTTGGGCTAGTCCACAAAGGTCTTGCAGAGAGCTGGGCCTTGAAGTAGGGATAGGATTTTAATGACAGAAGAGTGGAATAGTGTCTGGAAAGGCCATATAGTTAAGAAAACTTAAGGAGATTCTGGGAAAAGTGAGAGTAAATCACCCAAATTCTGATGCTTTAACAAGTGATCATGATCGTATTTATTCTTCTACCTTTCTTTCTTTTTAACTCATTTTTTATTGTTATTCTATTACAGTTGACTCATTTTTCCTCTTTGCCCTCCTCCACCCATCCCACTCTTCTACCTTTCTACCTGACTGTCCATGGCTATGGTGACAGTTTAGAGATGTTAAACATAAAAAGATTATGGTGTCATTCCAATCCATGAACACACATATACATACACAACATTAAAAATAAAATCAAATGAATCAAAAGAAGTCAAAGTTCCGATCTGTTTCATTTGGGAAAAATAAAGTCAAGTGGGTGAGGTGTTCTTGGTTCCACTATTTTGCTGATGAATTAAGTTTACAAGATTGTGCTTATCCTGCTTCTGGAAAATCCAAGATGATGGCTGGCAGAATTAACCTTAAAAAAATGCAGCTACATCTCCCTAAGTTTTCAAATAAGAGTAAGGTTAAGCCTCACAGAGTTTCTCAACTCCTTACTACAGATATTTGGGGTCAGACAACTTTGTTGTAGGGGATTGTCCTGTGCATTATAGAGTAATGAGCAACATCCTTGAGGTCTCTACCTAGTAGATGGCAGTAGCAGTTTTAACAACCAAAGATGTCAACATATA
Source organism: Noctilio leporinus (assembly GCA_004026585.1). NCBI lineage: Eukaryota > Metazoa > Chordata > Mammalia > Chiroptera > Noctilionidae > Noctilio > Noctilio leporinus. The sequence goes on from PVIW01005305.1 coordinate 40,597, forward strand.
TAGCCAAATGTCCTCTGGGAGTAAAATTGTTCCTTGAGAGCCACTAGGTTAGAGAAAAGCAACAAAAATTGATGGGAAAACCCATCAATTTGCCCCTGAAAATATAAAAAACATTTTCAAGATGTACTTGCACTTTTATAATGACTGATTATTTAAGAGTGAAGAGACACTTCTTGTGTATACTGTCTAGGTCAGTATCAGGCCAAGAGATGGGTAAGTAGATAACTAATTATATACAAGTGGAAAGATGAACACAAATCAGGAAACCATTAAAAGCTATTCACAGCCAACATAGAAACATTATGTTATCTGCACCTGTGAAAAATACTTGACACAACACAATGCAGCCCGTTAGAATGTTGTCAGCTTCTGTGAGACTTGTGACTTCCTTGAGCTTCAACAGCCAACAAGGGCAGCAGAACTGGTCCCTGTTTGGGAAGGGGTTTGTTTATTCGGCTTATCTTCAGCCAGAACTAGCAATCTTAATGGTTTTAAAGACCTTGATGTTTCATAGCACTGGGAAGGTATTTTTCAGATAGAGGTATCTATCCATAAGTGAGCATGTGTCTTCATGCAAGTCTTGACATACAGTCAAAACTAACTTAAAAGCATTTAGACTTAACTATTTCTAAACAATGAGTAGAGGGCAAACAAAATGGTGAGTTGGTTATCTTTTTTTCTTTTTCCCTCTCAGTTTAAGGTAGAGAGTGAACGTTAAAAAAATAAATAAAAGGGAGGATGAACAAAATAAAATCTCATCTCATTGCCAAAAGTTCACTGTCACTATTTTGAAGAAAAAAGAAAAAAAAAAAAAAAAACCTTTTTAAAGACATTGGTTTTTATCCCAGAATTTTAAGAAATTTGAATATAGGTACCATGTTAATTTCATCTTTATATTCCCAACTCATAATACGCCCAGGTTTATGAAGTGAAGCAATAAAGTGGAAGAGAAGGAAAAAGAATATCAATTAGAAACTCTAAAACATGTAAGTATAAAATTAATTATAAAATAATTTAAAATCTGAGCTCTCTTGTTACTATTTTTATTCATATCAGGTCTGTCCAGAAAGGATCAGCTGCGCAAACTGTTTTAATTAGGTTGACATTAGCTGGGTACTTTCTGGACAGACCCCATATATACTATCAGCCCCTCATTTCAAAACTTTTATCTTTTATATGATCAGTTTTACATTGTACTGAATCATAAAGCACTTATAAAATTCATAGTATCCCTTCAAACCCTGTAGAGTAAATACCATTATTCTTCTTTTACAGATAATATAATGAGATGAGAGAGGTAAGTAGTGCCCACGGCCACAAGTAATAGAGGAGAACTCAACACAGGCTTCAGTTCTAAAGCCACCCTGAGTGCACAGTATCTCAAGTGATGTCAGTGGAGAATAATATTTAGTTTGCTGTACTGTTTCAGTCGCATACTGTGGTTAGAAAACATGCAGCAGGGTCAGACTTCCAGTCCCACAAATTGCCAGTTGTGGGATCTTGAGCAAGTTATTTCAACTCTCTGAATCTGCCTGTTCATCTGAAGGGAACTGATAATATCTGCCCCATAGATAGGATATTGAGATGAAATGAGATAATGTGTGTCGCACTCTTTTGCCCTTGCCCCGTCAGGAGCAATCATTGGTACACTGCATCCACCATATAAAGGCATTTATGTCATTATGGGTGTTGTTAATGAGGAATTCTAAGGATATCTCCTGTTTATGGCAACACCAACACTTTTTGGGTTTTGAAACCTTTTGTCAGTAGACCCTTTTATAAACTTGTACCTCTTAAAAGTTGAATTCTCTGACTACTCAAAATTTGAGTAGATTGCATATTAAGATATATGTAAAGTCCTGGGTCTGGGAGAAGAAAATTTGATAATGGAATGTAAGGTAAGACATCTAGTTAAAGAATTCACTGGGAAGAATTTTGAAGGTTCGATTCCACCTTTATGAAATTGAGGGGGTAATATAGGTCTCTTATATGACTAGAAATAAAGTTCTTGAATGCTTATTTTGGGATTGGCACTGTTACTTCGTATATTAATAATACTTCGTATATTAGCTCATCTCAAGTTGACACCAACACACCTGAGACAGACTTTATTATCACCATCTTCATTATATACAGATGGGGGACCAGCACTGAGAAGTTAAATAACTTGACCAAGGTAACCCAGCTAGTAAGTAAGCGAGATAATTTGAAGCCTGCTGCTAGAGTCCATGCTCATACCCTCTGCACATATTGCCTCTCTTCAGAGCGTCCTATAACCAATCAATCACACATATGCAAGCTGTCCACCAAATGGCGCAAAGCACTTCAGTATTTTCCGCATCCAGCCTCCAGTCAGTTCATAAGAAGTCTATTGCAAGTGAGGTTGATACCCAGCTCTCTATACCCTTGGTTGCCAAGTTCAGCTGCAGCTACAATAAAATTCATGATAAACTGACAACTTCTCAACCTGGGTTTCTTTTGACCATGTATAAAGGCTTTTTCAGGGACTACGGAAGCAGGACCAACCAAAGACAGGTACAACCTAGGCCAGGAGAATTAATGACTCTAGGGGCAAACTTCAACCAATACAAAATAGCAATTCATAAACAAATGTCCAGATTCTCCATCTCAGTCACTTTCTCAGAGGTTCCCTAGTAGAATGGAGTCTAGCTGGCCCACGGCACCTGTTCATTAAAGCCCTTATATCGGCTCTTCCCTCTTCCTTGTCTCACTTTCCAGGCTCTTTCACTTGTATTTTCTGGGATTACACTTTAAATAAACTGCCTGCCCCCTCGGCTTTGTCTCAAGGTCTGCTTTGGGGTGACACAAATCGAAACCATCTCAACTGGGCATCTGAAAGTTCCCTGCTCTCTCCAGTCCCACAATCCTCTTGACCCCCTCTATCCATGTCAGATGGCCAAGAACTAGGCATTGCAGGAGGGGCAGAAGTGGCACAAGAGGGAATTCCAAAGGAGGCTTTGATCCTTTGGATTCTTCAGGTTGGAATAAAACATCATCTTGTTGATGTTGACTATTTTCATTACATCGCTTTAATGTGTTATGATGTTGACCAGGTTTCTTGTTCTTTGTTCTTACTAAGGACTTTCCACCAAGCATGCAGAATAGGGGTGGAGAAGGGATAAGAAGGGAAAAAACCATACCACTGGACAAGGATCCCCAAAATCTAAAGTTATTAATATATTTAAAATGTAGTAATAAATAGTTATGTCTCTAAGAAGCTGAATGCTCCTACTAAAGTGATCTCTTTCTAAAGGATGTGATTTAATGGAAAGAATACTCATGAATCTGAAGACATCCTGACTTGAGTAACTCTTCTCAGAGCTGAAAAGTTGAGTGTCATTTGAACTATCAGCACTTCCTGGGCTGTCTGTTTCAATGAATATGTAGTATTTTTAGTACATCAGTCTCTACAGGCTATAGAATGATGGAAAAGATTCACTGAGCACCCTGGCTGGTGTGGCTCAGTAAATTGGTGCCAGCTTGCAAATCCAAAGGTCACTGGTTTGATTCCCCAGCCAGGGCACATAACCAGGTTGCAAGCCAGATTTCCATCCAGGTCCGTAGCTGGAGGCAGGTGAAAGGCAACCATACATTGCTATTTCTCTCCCTTTCTTCCTCCCTCCCTGACCTTCTCTCTGAAAATAATGAATAAAATATTTTTAATCTATTAAAATATATATTAAAATATATATATTCACTGAGCAACTTTAAATAGAAGAGAATCAATCTTTACAAAGTACTTCAACAAGCACTGATAACCAGTGACAGACAGAACCGCCAACATACAGTACGAAGACCCATAACATGATTAAGTTGGAACAGAAAAGCCTTCATGATTGTCCACCCTTTGGTTCTTTAGGTCACAGATAATTAAACTGAGAACCAGAGAGACCAATCTGCAGTGAAATCGATTCCCCGTTAACCAAGCTGAGTGCCAAAACCATAGTAAAGCTAAGATCTAAATCCAGATTTAAATCAAGATCAAGACCTCATTTTGAGTTTCTCATGAAAGCTTCCATAGTAACACCACTCATCCATCTTCAGAATCTATGTGAATTCCACTAAAATTCCACCACTTCATTAACTAGCACTCAGGTGTTGAGTTTGATGCTTCTTCCCTTTATCTTACAGGAATTTTCATAGTTGGACTTCCTGACTCATTTTTCCTGGCATCTCTGGACCTATTCTTCCCTCTTTCCTCTTGCCTTCTTATCTTTGCAAGTTCCACTCCCATTTCCTTTTAATCCCAGGTCACTATTAGTATGTTTCTCCCAGAAAATATTCTTAAAAGCAAACTAAAATGTCAAATGCGCTTGACATGCACACAGGGGCATGGGGACCAGGAAAAAGGGGGAGGAATATTGATTTGGGTTTAGCGAAAATGGGAAGAGATTTTAATTTGGGCTAAAGCATAAAAGAATGAGAGGAAAAGAGAGGATGGCAGTATTGCAATATATTAAACAGAAATTGTATAAGTAACACCCATTTGAGAAAATTTTAAATGATTGTAAACTTGTTTATTAAGTATCCTTTATTAATAAAGGTCATTTTAATTTATTTTCATGAAACTAAAATATCCAAATGCAAATAAACTTTACCAAAAAGTTTATTTTCCTTAATCTTCTCATAAATTGCTTATTGGGTGACAGGTTCCTAAATGCTCCAAATACAGTATCACAAGGAAGTTGGCGCCCCTACTATCCCACTGGAGATAAGAGTAAGTAAGATCTAGCAAGTTGCTCAAAAGTTAAGTTGAGGGATTTGAAATCAGATTGCCTGCCCCACAGTGCACACTCTTTGTTATGACATCACACTGTCCCATTTGATGTCAGGTCTGGATCCCGGGAGAACATGTCTGGCCAAGTGTAGAAGCCAATCAGAGTGTGTGGGTTTGGACTTTCAGAGTAAACTCAAATGTTTTGGCACTGGAATTCTCTTTGTGGTGGACAAAATGCAAACTTCTATTTGAAAAGAAGGAAGGAAAGTGGTCTAAATGGCTTCAAGGCTTTTGAACATCAAATAGTTCTTACCAAAGAACAGTACAATCAGTCAAGTGTGTCTGAATCAAAAAATACATGGATTTGACAGAAATCTGATTCACAAAGTGCCCAGAGCCATTTCGTGGTTATCATGGTTCCAAGTTAAATAGAAAGCTCTGTCTTGCCTTCTTCTCCCCATTAATTAATTCCTGATTGGGTATTCCTGATTTTCCAAGGGCATGCCAGTGGATACACATCGGGTAGCTTCACCAGGAAATGATGTTGGCAAGACGGAGAAGTCTGGCAGGGTGGGTAGGCCTGGCTGGAGCTACCTCCTTTCGTGTGGCCCAAATCAGCAGCAGTAACCACTGCAGGCTCTTTCAGTCTGGAAGCTTCACAATGGGTGAGTAGTTTTCCATGTCCTTCAAAGTCTGTGGATGGAGGATGGGCCATTAGCTGTGCCTGCAACTTGGTAGTGTGGGCAGCTGAGATCAAAGCAAGGGAAATTGTACAAATTACCCGCATGAATACGAAAGAAGCAAAGAAAGCCAAGCCAAGTCAACCAAGTTCGGCTTCTTTTTCTTTGAATTCTTTGTTTTTCTGATCCAGAAGGTTATGCTTTAAACGGTTGGTTAGCAAAACGGCAGAAGGGGCGCACAGTCAAGATGCTGGGATTACTACCAGAAAACCTGACTTGAAAAAAAAAAACCAAACAGAAGACCTGGATTTATTTTGCTGCCAATGAAGATAATAATAAGCTGGCATAATTCAAATAAGGGTGTCAAGTAAACCTAAGCCGTAATGATTTACGAAGAGCACTGAGTTAGAAGAAGAAATGAGTGAAAGCTGGGATGCAGCTGGAGCATCAAAGTCCTGAAGAACAAGTTTCTTATCTAAAAAATGAGAGACTTGGACTATCTCTATTACACCTCCCATTCCAACATTCCAGGGCCCAATTTTATGTTAAATGTGTGTGTGGAACTGGATAGATCACTTGAGTCTAGGGGTTTTCAGTAATGAGTCAGAGATAATGGCCACAATTCTTAGATGATTCTTGTTAAAGTTCTGCTAGTGCCAGAACATTCCAGAGCCCAATGCTGACAGTGAGATAAACTGGACTTGACCTGGTTCTGACATGGACTTAGCTATATAAAATTGGGCAAGCCCACACTACCTTTATTTCTTCATCTGAAAAAATGTGGCTAATCCTTGTACTTCTATTATTTGATTCCCAAATATTTCTATTGGTTATGCTTGTAACACTCTGTAAAATTATGTTAAGCTAGAATAATATGAAGAAGGTTCCAGTATCTTTAACACCCAGGAACCTATAACATATAGAAAGCATCTTTAATCCCATTTTCTTTAACGTAGAAATAATATGGAATATGGCCTTAACCAATCTAAGAACTAGTGCCCAGGAAAAATATATCTATCAGTTATGAACCAATATTTGAAGATATTCCTTTCTGGTAATAGATGATAGATTAGTTCATTGACAGAAAAATTTAGTCACACTGGTTATTTGGCCTTGTTAATGAACTAGAAGGGAAATGAAATCAAAGATGTTGCTGAGGGACAATGAAATTAGGCAACAACATACTCAGGTGCCCTCACCTACCAAACTCGGTCACCAGTCCTCATTTGCCTCTTATTCCAAGGTGGGCACTACCTACTGATCTGAAGCTCTGGCATGTTCCTATGGGCCCAGCTGCATCTTAGCCAACTGGAGAACAAACACCCTTGGCTCTATAATCTGAGTTTATCAACTATAATTTACTAGTGACTGAACACTCACTATGTTGAAAGGCTCAGAAACACTTTGTTATTCCTGGTATTTTACATGACTTGTCTACATCACCTTGGACTCCCTACCTTAGGAAATTCAATGATTCTGGTTCATTGTGCTTAATGTTCTCTCTGAGGTATTAAGTTAGTTAAAACCCTAGGTCTTTAGAAATGGAAATGGAAGATTTAAATATATTATATATTGAATATACTATATATATATGTAATACACGCACACATATATGTATATGTGTGTATATATATATATATATATATATATATATATATACTGTATACACTAAAATATTTTCACTATAGAGAATTTTAGGATTTAATTACTTTCAAGTTTGTTATATGAATGATAAAGGCATTTTCTTCTTTTTACATATGTATACCATGTGAAAGCTTTGAATATTTTAGGAATAGTTTTGGTTGAACAAGTCAGCTGCTTCTCTTATGAAGTAACCTATTTTAGATAAAATCTTTAGTTAACACTCAGAAATCAGATAAATCTTACAAACACATTTTATATCACTCGATCCATGGAACTCTTTTGAGAAAGATCAGTATCACATACTTGCATTTATCAGGAGCATTTATCTATATAGCCTTGTGCCTCTAATAATCAGGAAAAGAAAGAAACCATAGACTTCTCAAAAACTTTTCTGAAACCCGGCTTCAAGCTGACCTAAGATTTTGAGATTGAGTGTGAGGTTTTACAAGGCAAGAGGGAAATGAAACTTGTTTGTTTGTTTATCTAACTAGCACATGCATTTTTCAAACAATTTAGGTTTGGCATCACCCACAATGCATCTGGCCAAAGACTTTTTCCCCTTAATTTTTATAACCAAAGAAATTTTCAGGGAAATTTAATCCACATGTTTCTGATTCATTCCATGCCCAGTAATGTTTCAATAAAGGGTATGTGATTTAAAGAATTTTGGAAAAGATCCTGTTACCAGCAGTTCCTAAGACTGCAGGTAAGTCAACATTAAGAATAGTGGGTAGATCCAGGCACACAAAGATTTACCCAAATGCAATTGGACAAACAATCCCAGGGGGCCAATGATCTCCTCAAGGTTCTGGGAAGTTGCAGTAGCTTGTTTTGACTTCAAATTCCCAGGGTGGTCAAATCAGAATTAGTTTACCAGCAGTAGTTTCATTAGCATAGAAACTTCACTCCAGAGAGTCGCATATTCTATATTTAGTGGGTACATAAAACATGCCAGGTATCGTTGCTATAGGAAAAAAGAGATGAATCAGGCGTAGTGTTGACCTTAAAGAACTTCCAGTTCAGTAGGTAAGTATAAGACCCAATGAGAGTATCTTTAAGACAGACTGCCTAGTTCTCTATGTGACCTATGTTACCAACTCATTCAAATCCTAATATATACACACAGGATTGTAATATCAGCTATCACAACTAAGATCTTATTCTAATGGATTTAACCATAATTTATCTTTTATCCTGTATGGCACACAAAACATTTTAAACACAGTACATGTTTAAAATATATTTTAATAATAATAATGTGAATAAATAAAATATAACTTACTTTCTGCTTGTTTTATAGGTTAACCTACAGAAGTGAAAAGAATAAGACGGGAATTGATGACACTTAGACTGGAGAACTAAGCTGGAAAGTCCATGAGCACCATTTTAATGTTAGACTTCAAACTAAATTCCAAAACCTCTGCAGAGAGAATGAATACCATAGTTATGTCATTACTACATTTCACACAGCAAGTGCTTCTGCAATAGAATCAATAATCACTACATTATACTTAATCAAAGAACAACATCTACCATTGCACCGATGGTACATCATTTCACAGTGCATCAGGTAGACCAGATACTTCAGACCAGAACCTAACTGTGCAGATCCTCTTAATAAAATGTTGGCCTATACATTTGTTTTTTATCGATCAGTTGGTATAAAATTACATTCATTTTATGCATTTGAACTTTTGACTCTTTAATTTATGTAGCTTATATTTTAGTCAAATGCACTACTAAAATAAAACCATTAAATATACTCTGCAGATTGAGTCACATTATAGTTTTCAAAATTGGCCTCAACAACATCTCCCATCCTTCATGCTCTCTTACAGTATGACGTTGTCACATTCCCATCAAGAACTGGAGTTCATTTCTCTTCCCCCTGTGAACCTGGGAGGCCCTGTGACTGCTTTGACCAATAAAAAAATAGGGCTGATGTGTCACCATGCCAGTTCCAGGCATATTTCTTAGTTGGCCTGGAGCTTCTGACTTCTTTCTTGAGGAAGCCAGACATCCTGCGAGAAAGGTGATTACCTCAAGACACCAGTGCTGTGAGATGCCCAGGCTATATAGGAAGGCCTTAAGGATAAGATACCATGTAGAGAGCGACAGGCCAAGGAACACCATAGGAGTGAAGAAGTCACTTTAAAAGTACATCCTCCAGCTGCTCTGGCTGACAAAGAAATGAGAAGCAAACCACCAGCCAAGCTATTCTCAAGTTCCTCATTTCAAAACCGTAAGTAAAATAAAATGGTTGTTTTAAGCCCTAAGTTTTTGGGGGGTGGTTATAAAGCAATAGACAATTGAAACATGGACTATTAGGGAGCTTCCGGCTCTCTACCCAAAGCTGTAGTATGTGAAAAAGGAGGACCTAAGAGAGCTAGAAGAAAAGTAATTGTGCTCAAGAAGTTGGCAATCCCGTAAGTGCCAAAAGGTATGTTTCTTACAGGAGAATGACCAACAACAAATCAGAGCTACAAATAATAAATTACTAATGATAACAGAATCATAATTTCTAGAACCACGGAGAAAATCAGTGCTGTGACTCTTTCACTTAAATTTTATTGTTGCTCAATTACAGTTATCCCCATTATTCCCCCCGTTGCTCTCGTATAGCAGCCAGAGGTTTCTCATAGATACACTGCATGTTTATATGCCGATGGGTTAGAATTGTTAGGAAGAGGGAAGGAAATCCTTTTGTGAAGAAAATAGTATGAACAAAAGTGGTACAGAGAAAATAAACCAAAAGAAATAAGGGAGGGAGGGAGGAAACAAACAAAAAGGATCAAGAAAAGAATAGAAGGAACCACAGGAAACTGCTTTAGCTGGAATAAAAGGAAAATTGGGGCTGGAAAAGTATATTTTGAGACAAAGGAATAAGCACCAATACTTGTACAAATACTTGTCCATTTTCAAGGACAACTCTGGCTGCTGTGTTGAAAACAGACCGTAAAGGGGCAAGAGGAACAGAAGGGAGACAAGTTCACTTAGGGCCTATTGCCATTATCTGGTGGGTGATGAGTGTGCCTTGGAGGAGGGTGGGGACGGAGGAAGCAGAGGAAAGTGGTTCAAGTCTGGATATATTTTGAAGGTAAAGCCAACAAAGTTTCCTAATGAATTAAATATGACATGGGGAATAGAGTCAAAGAGACTCCACACTTTGGGGCCTGAGCAACTGGGACAATGCAGCTGCCATCAGCCGAGATGAGGAAGGCACTAGGCAGAAGCAGTGTCAGGGCAAGATCTAGAGGTAATTTTTAAGATACTGAAACTAGAATGTCTTAAAACAGTCCAGAGGAGGTACTGAGTGGGAATTTGAATATACAAATCTAGAGTTTCCTGGCTGAAAGTGTTAATATGGGAATTGATAGCACAGTAGGTAGAAGAATCTGCTTGTTTGCTGCAATTGTATTGTGTAGCACCTACAGAGGGAGAGAGACCCTTGTTTAAACAGTTTCTAAGGCACACAATTACCTGACTTTGTCCCATTCTGGATATTTAAATCTTGCCTCAGAAGCTGAAGAATACTCTATCAGTTAGCCAACTATAATAGTAGCAGAGGCCCTTCAGTTTTAGATTTAATAACAGATAATGAAAAATAATTTTAAATGACTAAATGTTTATTATATACATTTTACTAGAATGTTGATTCAAGTATAAATTTCAAAGCTAATTTTGTATTATTTATAATGGGTTTCTGATGTCAGTTTCTAGTTCCTCCTTACAACTTTTAAACACTTTTATTCAATTATACTTACAAAGGTGGGTTACAAGGTGTATTTCTCCTTGTATTTTCCAGTTTCTGAAAATTTGCTTCTTTATCTCCCTAATCTTCTTCTCTACTTACCTGAACTGGGAATTGTCTTTGCCATATCATGGTCCTAGTAATTCAGATACTTCTTAGTTTTCATCTAGGCTTTGGACCCAAGCTCTCTTTAGATATCCAGCCACAGGATTACTGAGGAGCTTTCATTCTGCAAGTGCTGACAGCCTGATGCTCCTAAACCCCTGCTCTGTCTCTCTAATCTCAGCACTCCTGCTGCTTCTCCGCATTTGAGCAATTTGATTACTTAGTGTTTTATTTCTTGCCTCCTTCCACAAAGATTTTAAGGTTAATTTTCATTATTCATGCAATTTGAAAGGATATATCAATATATGCCAGAGAACAGAGGTGTCTATGGAGTATGCCATGAATGGTGTGTAGGCATACAACTCCAGCAACCACGGAAGTCCTGGGCTGGGGGGTGGCTGCCTCTGGCCACAAGGAGCTTCCTCTCTTTTCCTCAGCAAGCCATGCAAATATAAGCATCTGCTGTCTAATTCTGACCTGATAAAGGTTTAGAAACATAGAAAAATTAATAGAAACAACAAGATTCCTAGTGGCCAAAGCAAATAAGGAATCAGAGTAAGATTTATTATTTTTAGAAAAAAATTTAGCCCTGGCTGGTGGCTCAGTGGATAAGGCGCTGGCCTGCGAACCCAAAAGTTGCTGTTTGATTCCCAGCCAGGGCACATAACCAGGTTACAAGCCAGGTCTCCAACTGGGTCTGTAGCTGGAGGCAGGTGAAAGGCAACCATACATTGATGTCTCTCTCCCTCTCTGCTTCCCTCCCTTCCATGCTCTCTAAAAATAATTAAAAAATAAAATGAAACAAATTAATTTAAAAAATTATAATGAGTAAATCTTAATTTTCTCTGGAAAATCTGAGAACACTTTTCCATTGCTCTCCTTTATGCAGTGGACAATGTCTTTAACAATGTACCAATATAAAGACGATGATGAATTTGGTGAAACACTATAATCACTTTTATGATGACTCCACATAGTACAGACAGCATCAGTACCCTACTCTTGGTGGTGTTGTGTGATGTAAGAGAAAAATGTGCAGTACCTTGAAGACTTCATGTCCTTTAGATAATTTTCCATAAATACAACTTTTCTTCTTTTGAGTAACACTTGGTCATCAGAGTCAGACAACATTCCCCAGAGGAAACATTCAGTACAAATATCCTGTTACATATTTAACAATCAACTAGGCAGAAAGTAAGGTTAACATTTTTTTATGAAGAAATCTAATCAAGACACATATCTGAATGAAGGATCACCTCACTTGGATGGCCAAGGAATTACTTGCATGCAGTGCAAATCTTTTCTCCAGAAAACAGGCCTCATTTCAAGCTACAGATGGACTGATGGCCAATCAAAGCTTCAAGCTCTAGATCTACATGGCATACCATAATAATTTAATCTGAAAATCTGTAGACAGGAATTGCCAATTACCTCTCAAAATAATGGAGAGAAAAGTATAATGATTAATTTTTAAAGTGATGTCTAATTATGCAAAACATAGTATATACATACACTTTTTGAGATGTTTTCTACACCCCTGGGGTGAAAAAATGGCTGGTCTTATTGTACTGAACTATGGAATGTAAACCGATTACATAGTTCAGAGCTCAGAGCGGATAATTTGGTTATCAAAGGGCTGACCTTAAACTATCCTTTCTGGCAATAGTATACCGTATAGGATAGTAAGACTTACTGAATATGGGAATTATTTCTAGGGCACTATAATAAAAACTAATCATCAGTAATTATTCAAAATAACTAGCATTGTTGGGTGCTTACAACGTGCCAGACTCCATTATAACTGCTTTACATGTATTAATTCATTCAATCCTCACAACTCTTGGAAGTAAAAATATTAGTATCCTTCTGTTGCACATCAGTAAACCCAGGTATTGTGAGATTATTTCACTTCTTTAAGGTCACGTGGTTAGAAAGCAGAGGAATTGGGATTACAGTCATGGCAGCCTGGCCCTACAGCTCATGTTTTCATTATTATTCTATACTTCCTCTCTATTCTCATCACCAGGAAACATCTCTCCATCTCATCTAAGCAGCATCATATCATTAACCTACAATTTCAAAGGCAGATGGAGTAAAAAAATAAAACCCTGAAAATTACCACCATTTCTGCCATCTCTGGAGACTACTCCTGTGTTTTCTGAAAACTATAGTGATTTTCTTTATTTTTTGTAGTTATTTTGCTTTATTTGATAAAGAAGTGAACTTCCTAATTCAGATCCAACCCATTTAGTATTTTTCCTAATAGGGCAAAAACCTGAAAAACAGGGCATTAATGTATAGGTCGATTAATTTTCTGTGAATGAAGAAACTTCAAGTGATTAATGCTTAATCAAATTTCATGCTCAAAATTATGCCAGCTATACTTAAAAAAATAAATTATGCAAGAATGCTTTTTAGTAAACCCATGATACACTATGGAAACAATCTTTGGTTGCTTAGGTTTTTGAAGGTCCTTCTCACATTTTGAGTAAAAAAAACCCAAGTGTCCTTGAATTAACCACTCTTGTCAAGGAAGCCTTGGTGTTTTGTAAAAAATACACTTTGGATTAAAACACTTTAAATAGGAAGTTATTACTTCACAAGATGTATATTAATGGTTGATGAGGAGTTCTATCCCCAGTTCATTCATTTCCAATCTTTTTATCAGAAAACAGATAACAGCTGAGGGAGAAGAAAAATCACTAATAAATGGTGCATTAAAAAAAAAAAAAAAAATGGTTTCCTGACATGGCCGGAAAGACTTTTGTTGATTTCTCAGGTATGTCTAGGAGAGGTTCATTTCTCTATGTGTATAAGTTGCTTCCTAAAGAAATTGGGAGAATCATGTTATAGTACAAGTATGTTTTTATGAGAGCCTTTACAACAAAGAATTACTGTACTCTCTTTTTCCAAAGCCTTTTTCTAATGCTTGGTTTTCTCTTTTGACCCCTTCTTCCAGTTCTACAAGTTTCTGTTAAGTTTTTATTCTTTAGAAGACTGGAATGAGCCATGGGAGTGACTCTCATCTGCAAACAATAAATTGGCAAAGATGATAGGGGAAAGAAGAAATATCAGAGAAATTATCAAAGAGGTTCACTTGCTGTCATGAAAAGGGAGGCCAGACTCAGTCTCAGAGGAAAAGGAGCTGTGGAGCTGAAAGTTTTATTAAGGAGCATCAATTGCATTTACTAAGGCTGGGAACAATTATCCAATTCACAAACAAAGAGCTTTATTTCTTTCATATTAATTTCATAGAGTAACTGCTACCTCAATTATCACCTTGTTGCAGGCATTTTCCTGGGTCCCAGGGATAAAATAATCCATTATAACTGTGCCCTGCCCTTAAATTGTTCACAATTTATTGGGCAAATACACATGTATGTAATGATTTTTAATTTCATGTTCATGGATTCAGCTGTACAAAACTCAATACAGTTCAGCAATGAAAAGCTTAATCTTGCCAATTTGAGATGGCTTCAGTTTAGAACTTAGTATCATTCCTGTTAACAAGTCAGTGAATTCTGGAATCTCACTCTAGTCTGTCTGACCCTTCTTGGGTGGTATCTGGTCTGGGGAAGGCTCAGGGCATTGCGGTGTCCTGAAAGTTGGAGGGCAGAGGAAGTGGGCACATGTCCAGTCCACAGAAATCACCTGACCTCCCTGCTGAGGTTTAATATGCCCTCCTGGTCTTGGCCACTGAATCCACTGTTTCTGGAAGCTGCTGATACTCACGGTGTCCAGTATCCAGGGTCATCCAGTCTGTGTTTTACAATGCCTCTTCTAAGCCATCTGCCACTCTTCCCTCTCATGACGATCATGGAAAAATGCTGCATGCTCTCATCTTTGGTCTTCTCTCTGCTAACAACCCCTCACCCCCTCCTACCCCCCAATCTTTATGCTTTGCTATTGCAACCTCGGCTCTATGCTGGATGTGGGATCTCTAAAAGGTGCAGAGCATTGCCTGTGGTGATCTTATAAAGTGAAACAAAAAAATCTCTGCTTTTGGGTTCCCAAAGTCTATCTATAGTTTCTCTCCCAACCCAGACTTGCATTGAGGCATCCATGTAAGGATCCCCTCACCATCTTCCACATCTTCTCTTTCTGTCTCATTTTCTTATGAAGTTTTCCTCCCCCCAGTTCTCTGCTTGATGGCAAGATCTTTGCATCAACAGTCATTCACCCACACTTTGGTCAGTTATTTTCCTGAAATCTCCAGACATTTGAAATTCAAAACAGAGCAATGACTCCTTTCTTTTTCTCTTCATCTCTGCTGTCATGTCCAATCCCTAGGACAATGCATGTGTATTAGAATAAAAAATACACAGTAAAGAATCTAACTAGGACTCCATTGTGAGTATGCAACTGGTCAGTTTTTCTGCTAAGTCACCAGCTACATTTGGTACATGATTCATCTTCTTCCAGCTAACATGTGTTAACAGTCCTGTAAAGATCAACGGGTTTACTTATAAAGGTAATGGGAGATTAAAGAGACTCTTCCTCTCTTAGTTTTGGCGTGGCTACCTACTCACGTCCAAAGTAAACTACTATGCGATATACTATATGAGTAGAATTTGTAAAAATGGAGGTACAGAATCACTTTGTGACCATTTTTGCTAACCTTCCCATTAACCCTGTAAAGTAAGCTGGGGAGTCTAAGACAAGTTAGTAGAAAACTAAAGAGATCTCTTCTTTTGGAGAGGACAGTTAATGTGCTATGAGAGCTACCATGAGTGGAATAGTAGTACTAATCCAGAAAACCTCAAGAGCACGTGCATCATTTAGGGGCTGTCACCTGGATGGGTGTTAGAAGCCTGACACTTAGAGTTCCTGTGGAGGTGGTGCCTCCGTCACCAATGTCACAGAACTGTCAGTGAGTGTCATCAGGGCACAGGGGTCTGAAACCCTGCAGGAATCAGCTGAGCTTTAAATATCTGCCACGCTCAGGGCCAGTGACAATTCACACAGTGCCAGCAAGTATAATTCTTCCAACCCTCAGCTCTTCTTCACATTTGCAACACTACCCTTTAGTTTAAGGCAACCAAAGTGCTGGTAGGTGAAATAGAGAAAATGACAGCTCTCCCTCTTTGCCCTTATAGGACCTTAGTCTGGAATGGTCCTAGGGGGAAAGCTTCAACTTCAAAATAAGAATGGAGTTTTTAGTATTATATAGGGAGACAAATAATGATTTCTGAACTGAAATGGTTCAGTATAATACAATGACTGAAGAATTTTTTTTTTTTTTAATATGAGAGTGGCAAGATAAGTAAAGAAGAGGCCTATCCAAGATTTGACTGAAAAGCAAAGAAAGAATTAGCTCCTCTGAGTGTATCTACTTGGGCATTAAATTTATATTGAAAAACAAAGAAACTGAAATAGCTAAAATATTTTTGAGTAATAGGAGTAAAATTGCAATTCTCTCACTATCTAATATTAAAATTTCTGTAAAACTACAATAATTAAGACAGTGTTGTATTATTGAAAGGCTAGATATATTGATTAATGTAAAAAATAATGGCCAGAAATAGGACTTCACAAATACAACCAATTGATTTTTCCAAAGATAGTCATTTCAAAAATAATATTAGAAAATTTGGACATTCAAATGCAAAATAAAAATAAATTTTGGCCTAAATACTCCTTATGCAATAAGTAACTCTAAATAGATAATAAATCTAAATATAAAACATAAAATCATAAACATCCTAGAGAAAAACATAAATGAAAGTCATTTTGATCTTAGGTTAAGACATAACACCAAAAGCACACAAAATAAAAGAAAATATTTTAAAACTGGACATGATCATTATTTTAAAAATTGTTCTGCAAAAGATACTCTTAAAATGAAACACAAGCAAAAGACTGAGAGGAAGTATTTTAAACATTTGTAAATCACATATTTAACAAATGATGTATACCCCAGAACATATAAAGAACCTCAAGTACTGAAAAAAAAAACAAAAAAAAAAACAGAAATAGCTCAATTTAAAAAATAAAAGATTTGAAAAAAATTCATTAAGGAGCATATAGGAAGGAAAATAAGCATATAAAAACATGCCCAATATCATCAGCCATTAAGAAAATGCAAATCAAAACCAAAATGAGATATCATACACACCCATTAGAAGGGCTAAAATTAGAAGTATTAATAATACAAAGTGCAGATGGAGCTACAGAGCAAATGGAACTCTGACACATTGCTGACAGAAATGCAAAATGACACAGTCACCAACTCTGAAAACAGTTTGGCCCTGCCTTATAAAGTGAAATATACTCTTACTACATGACTCAAAAATTCCCCTCCTTGATATTTATCCTAGAAAAATAAAAATCACTATTCACACTAAAGCCTATACATTAATGTTTATAGCAGCTCTATTAATAATTACTAAACACTCAAAGTAAAGCAAATGCCCTTCAGTGGACAAATACCCTGTGGTACATCAATACAATATAATATAATCAGTAAAAAGGAATGAGCTATTGATGTACACAACATGTAGGAATCTCAAGAACATTATACCAAGCGAAAGAAGACAATCCGAAAAGATTGCCTAAAATATGAATCCATTTACAGCATATTCTTGTAAAGCTAAAACTATAATGATGGAGAAGAGATCAGTTGTTCCAAGGGGTTAAGGCTGAGGTGGAAGTGTGCTGATGGAGGGATATATAGTACAATGGAGTATAGGAGACAATGGAACTGTTCTGTATCCTGGTAGTGGTTATATAAATCTGTACCTACAATAAAATTCACAGAACTGCACACCAGAAAAGAGTCATTTTACTGCTAACCCCCAAAATTAATATCAAATAAAAGAAAGGAAAAGTAGTTACGAAATGTCTTATACACTCTCTTTACTTCCTGGTAACAGACAACTGTTTGCCAAAACTGCTAGTTGGGCTGGATTGTCCTACCAGACGTACATTAAATTGTCTAGCCAAGATGTCTCTTAATCACACAGACATGATACTGAAGGTGTCCTCCAAGAATTACAAAACAACTTCAAAAAATTTTTACCAGAATAAAAATTGCAAAAAAAAAAAGGAGGGGGATAGACTCAGAAAAGCCAGGTTTTGCTATTCTTGGCAAGCTTAATTGCCAAACCAAATGCTGTCAATTACAAGATAACATTTACGTGGGGTTGGGACGATTTCCTTTCCTACCAAGGGAACAGGCACTTACCTACTGCTGGTTCAAATACGTCAAGCTGAATGTTATTTCTGTTGGGAAATAAAAACCTCAATTTATTGCTCAATTCTAAATTCAGAGTTAACTTTCTGATTCTAAAGACTGCAAAGTTGGGCCTTTAAAAACAGGTTTTATTATTAGAGAAAGGAGATGGGAGGGAGGCAGAGAGGGAGAGGAATATCAATGTATGGTTGCTTTTCACCTGCCTCCAGCTACAGACCTGGCTGGAGACCTGGCTTGCAACCTGATTATGTGCCTTGGCTGGGAACCAGACCAGAGACTTTTGGGTTCACAGGCCGATGCCTTTCCACTGAGCCACTAGCCAGGGCTGGGCTTCTTTTTAGATATATCATGATCAAATAAAGAGTAGATTTTGGGGAAAATGCACAGGAAACTGTCTTGGTCATGTACGTAGGTTAGTAAAAATACATAATTTCTTTGCTGGAATAATATATAAAGTTTCAATGAAGATATAAATATGCATGTTTGTTTGTTTTTGAAATGCAAACACTAGGAAAACTATGCTGTTTATTAAAAATAAAAATAATGAAATGGAAACACAAGATAATTTCTTAAACAGCAGATAGAATCACCCACCCTCAGAAAAGGTCTTTACAAGTGGTTAGGCTTTAAGAAAAAATATCCCTCGGTTGGTCAGAGACGAGAACCTTATCCAGCCGATGAGATTCTTTCTCATTACAAACGTACTGTAATCTCATTTCAGTAAATATTGACATTTACTGAATATCTAATTTTTATCCTCTAAGTCCAATAAAACATTCCAGCTTTGAACCTCCTCTTCCCCTTTGCTGATACAGATACAACAAAGGTGAAAATGCCTTTTGATAACTGAATACTTACACATGACAGAATATTCAGGAGCTCCATTACTTTACAACTAACGTGTTGCAGAACGACCATGTCCCAGGACATAGATGGCATTTATGCTAAGTGCTGCCTCGGTGGTTTGAAGGAACGAATCAAAGTGAACACGTGTGTGTGTGTGTGTGTGTGTGTGTGTGTGTGATGTGTGTGCTTATTTACTTGAAGATGGGAAGCTCTCTTCCTAACGGGGTGCGGGATGGGCAAAGGAAGGGACTGCTGCTCTCATTGGCGGAAGCTCCCAGAGACAGTAGACATTTAAACCCCTCTAGAAAGGGGAACCAACTTATGCCAAACCTTTGCAGCCCACCCTGTGCAAATTCACTGCCAGCACCCCCACGCATGGCAAACGTTCTTTACACACACACCTACTTCCTCTTGATCCCTGATAAATCCACAGTTTTTTTACATAAACATGTTATGGTTTATATAAAAATGCAAAATAACACACCTGGCAAAAGTGTTTAATAAAGGAGTTAACCAAGTCCAAAATTAACAGTAATGAGCATAAGATGCTGGTAAATTTCCTTTCTCTCTCCTACAGCCTCAGGTTCGAAATTTTGCAGTATTGAAGTCAGTGATAGGGGGAATTCTCTCCTTATTCTCAAGCTCTTTCCACACAAGCTTTCTGTAGGCCTCGTGCACTTGAAATAACAGTCCCTATTTACTGCAGACCAGCTTGTGCTAAGTAAATGAGACATAATTTCTTTGATCCTTAGAAGAGGCCTGGCTTAACCTCCATGAACAAATAAGTTGAGGCTCAGGGAGGTTGCATAAGTGATCATGGTATATAACACCATTAGAAGAAACCAGTGGGGATTCTGGCTGAGGTCTCTGTGACACCACGCAGCCTGAGGCCCAAGGACCCCTATAGACAAGGTGACCGTTTGCTCTGGACAGCCCAGATATATGTCAATTCTCCCAGCACCCCATATGATGGGATTTCTCCTTGGTTTTTCATTTTCAAAACCAACCCAGTTTTGACAATAAAAGGTGGGATAGGCCTGCCTTTTGAACACTGACTGATATCACAAAGGGGAAAGAAATGTGTTTTTGTTTCTTTCTCTAGCCCCACAACTTCACCCTGGACCAACTTTCCTTTTCTTCTCAGATAAGACCAACAGCCTCTCTTAAGGCCTTTCTTCCAAGCTGGGCCTCTGACAACTCTTCTCTGTGTTACAATTTTATAATAAAGTTGAGAGATGCCCAACAGGAGGCCCAGTGTAAGAGTGCTATTGTTGGGTATAAAAAAAATGAATAGTTGATGGGAACTTCCAAAATCATGTCTCCATTCATTTATTTTCATAAGGGTTGACAAAGAAAGTTGGACTAACATTTACGGAATGCCCAAATGCAGCACGCAATATGCCAAGACTTTTACATGAACAAATTTCTCTCTTTGCCAATGAGGAAACAGAGATTCAAAAAGATCCCAGGGCCTGCATAGGACCCTAGATCTCATGGGTCTGACTCACATGCCTTACTTCCCTTTCAGCATGCTGCCTCCTATGTAAGTGTAAATAGAACACATGAGTGCATTAATATAAACGTTTGCTGAATGAAGTAAGATCCACATATTTTATATTTAAAGAATTTGTATTTTTCCAAGGCATGTTTGACCTACATGCAGTTCTCTGTGTCACAAAGCCATGAGTTGACAGGAGAGAAGCTTGCGGTAACCAGACCTATCTTTATTCTTCCTTTTGTTTCCTGTGCAGAATTACCAGTGATGTATGTGCCTTTGTGATCAGCTTTGATTGTTTATGTTTGGGATTGGGGCTCTTTAATTGGTAGAGACAATGCTGCAAATGTGTGTATTTTAAAAATGAAGTTATGAAGCATGAACAAAGCAAAGCTTCCCTTTAAAAGCACTTACTCAGCATCTCCCTACAATCAAACATTTGGGTTATCTAAAACCATTCCTTGAAGGGTTTCTTTCAGATATGCAATGCATTCTACCTAAAAATTACACCAAAGAAGAACTTTCAGCCTGCTGTGTATACTAAAAGAGTCTACAAAAGGCACTGAGTAAGGAAGTTATAAGCCAGGAAGGTCGTATTTCCATCAATTGCCCAAATTGCTCAGTGACAGCCCAAATGCAGCCGAGGCTACTTTTCTTCGTAATTTACTGTCACCAGCCTTGAGGTTGATTGTGGCCCTTTTCCAGAAACAAAGGCATTTTAGTCTTCTTATGCTCTGTCTGAGAACACAGCTTGCATGTCAATTTGGTGGTAGCCCTCAGGACAGCCCCCTCCATTCTTCCCAACCCTCCATATATACAAAGGCTCTGCTTCATGGTCCCTGTGGCACTTCTGTGAATCTGGGGATGCTCCAACTAGTGACTCAGAATGTTTCAGCAGCCAAAACCAGGGCACTAAGCATGTCTGGCCCAACTGCAGAAACAGCCTGTCATGAGCCAGGTTACCCCCTGGAATCTATCCTTTACCTTCGGACAAATGAAGAAAAACAAAAGATTTCGTATTGAGACTCATGACCAAGGAAAATTGTCAAGTAGACTAAGTCTTGCACTGCAACTCCTGCCACAAGAGAATCCGTCCCCTTGACCCCAAATGGGAAATAGGACTGAGGAAGAAGTGTTATGTAATAGATAAAATGCTGGCCAGGAGAGTGGGCTCTGGTCCTAGGTCTGCCACCACCTTGCTCTGGGACCTTGGGAAAAACACTGCGACTCTCAGATATTCAGCAGTTTCATCATCAAACGAGGGGACACTCTGTGCTTTCTCATGTGCCTCCAGCTCAGGAATTAAGAGGATTCTGACTTTCTGATTAACCAGTTCTTTGTAATAGACCACTGAGACAGGATTTAGTATGGTGTGGCCTTCTCACCTTTTCCCCTTCTAGTAGCCTCATTCCCACCCCTGAGCCACATAAATATCGAGCACAGTTTTGTTGCATCCGTCTCCCATGAGATGGAGACCTCCTTGAGGGCAATGTGTGCTTCACTCATTTCTACAGTCATTCATTTCCATATTCCCTTTGGATCAGGCATGATATGTGACACATAGTAGGTACTAAGCAAAAGGGGCTTGCCTGCTTCTCGGCCAGCGAGTGGCTGTCCCTGAAGGCCATTTAAGAAGGTAGGATGGCACAACTGATTGTCAGCAGTGAAATAAGACAACGTAGGTTAGAAAGTAGCCTTATTGCTTTCCAAATCTTATCTCAATGCCACCTTCTCCACCATTTTAAGAACTAACTTTATTCATCACATAACAGTCTAATTAAGTAAGGCTGTTCATTCTATAATTTCCTCAGCACACTGTATGTATGTGTGTGTGTGTGTGTGTGAGAGAGAGAGAGAGAGAGAGAGAGGAGATGGAATGCACATCTCTTAGTTTATTAACATTTCAACTTGGAAATACATTTCTTGCTGTGTCATTCATATAGGCTTCACATCTCCTCCCCACCAAAAAAGAAATCAAAACTGGCCACAGATTCTCTTCTCCATTTCCTAGCACTTTCTACTCCTTCTACTATAGTGTATTAACTGAACTCATTAATCTATTTGTTAATCAGCAAACTTAATAGAAGAACTTTTATTTCTAAAGCTAAGACTTAGGAAAATAAGGAAAAATGGTAAATCAATGACATGGGTAGGTCATTAAATGATATTCTGTTCCAATTTGATTACCATTGTCCAGGCTTCTGATGAGTAAACTGTGACAGTCAACATACCAGATTCCCCAAATTAAACATACTTCTCTATAATTAAATATCACAACTTCATTGTTCCGATAACAAAATTGAAATATTTTCCACCATCATAATATCCTTAGCAGATAATGTCATTGGAACAGAATGATGTTACCACATGATAATAGGCTCTCGATGCCAAAGTCAAGTTACACTGTTTATTTTCAAAGCAGATCATTACATTGACTTTTTTTCCATTACCAAGTGATTGATGCAGCTTTAAAGGTGACCAACAAAAATTTCATCAAAAAGAAAATGATCTAACGGCAGGGTTATGCGCTGAACAACTCAAATACCCAGGGAGATGCCACATATAGCAGCTCAGAATCCATTTAAAAATTAACCTTTGCCAAACCTTCCACAGCAGTTTGCTCTGCAAAATGAGAGCAGCTGTCAGAGGCCCCAAAGTGCCTCAAAACACAATAAAACCTTGTGTTGACACAGTCCATTTCTTGATAACTGCGGAATTCTGGAATGGAGCCCCCGCCAACAGAGGAGCCTGGTGTGCAGCTAGCAGATATGAGCCAACCCGTCTTGACAAGCGGCCTGAGGAAAGGTGGCTCACAGATGCGGGGCTGTGCGGACGGACCCCCAGCGTGAACCGCAGAAGAGCCTCCGCCGCCGCCTCGGAGACTGCAGGGATTTCAGTCACTTGGGGATACAGCTCTATCGGTGAGCTCATCTTCAAATATTAGAGACAGACAATGAATACTTTCTCGGGCCTCGAGACACCTACACAAAGAAAGGCCTTTCAGCAGGAACGTGCTCAGTACAGATGACTGCCTATCCCATTTCATCTCTCCCCTCTGGAAGAAGGCAGAGGGACAGGGGCACTCCCTCCAAAATTCGGGTGCTGGGTGATTCGACTGGGGCTGGTTGACTTTCAGAACCCAAAGCGGTGTTGCAAACTATACCAAGTTCCGTACACTCTTCATTAGAACAACGCGCTTGTGAGTGAGGTGCTGTGCTGAGGGTTGCTGGAGGAAGAAAAAGAAAACAGCAAAGAGGCTACCAAGATCAAGCTGCCTGCTCGCTGGTGTTTATTTTCTCTGCATGAAGTCATCTGAGCTGGGTGGGTTCCAGGGGAGAGTGCTTCGTACAGTCAGTGCTTGCTGCTTGCATGAGATGCCTGCCATGCACAATAGTTTTGATGGTGATGTTAATTGGTGCTGAATACAACTTATTTATAATTCTAAAGAATTATACATGTGTTAGGGATGCCTGAGGCTGCAAAGGCCTACGTTACATGTTAAAGGATAAAAAGGACAAGTTTCTCAACTGGACAGTCCAACGGGCTGACCCCTCGCTGATTACTTGCAAATATGGTAGCCGTCGTGTGTGAGAGGAAGTATTGGTAAAAGAGAAAATTTTTAAACGGTAGTTTGTTCATGAAAGAAAGCCCAGCCATCCAAAGCCCCTCACACATGTGGCAAGACAGAAATTCCCACGCAAGACGGTGTATTGTCCTCGGCTTGAAGACCTTGTCCATTCATGGGGTTGATGCTGGAGAGGTCTTCTGCTCTGTCTGTCTGACGCAGCAGTCCCCAGAATCCAGAGCCCTGCCCCCAGGCCAAGCTGCTGTCCGCCCCTGCCTCCGCCTCTGCTAGGACGTCTTCTGCTGGCAGAAAATCTGCCCTTCAGTAAGGTCCCTAGTTCTGAGCATGCGTGTTCTGCTTCCGATTTTTCTGTAATGCCCTGTCTGGGCCTCTTGCTCCCATAGTCAGTCTATCCTCCCCTCTCCTCTAAATGAGTTCTCTAGTACCCGTAAAATCTCTAGATTTTATGGCTCTATCATTTTCATATACTTCTTGAATGTCCAAAAAAAAGAGTTTATTATATAGCAACATAAAGCTAGAGAGGAAGCCTAATCTTAAAAGAAGTCAATTATAGGCAATGATCAAAGCAGGATTAATGACATCATCAGATTTATATTTTCAAAGGTCTCTGCAGCAGAAATGTAGAGGGTTAAAGGAGTTGGGGAGGAAGAAAGAGAAGACTCTAAATTAGGGTGGAGCTTTAGGAATAAAGAAAAAGAAATCTAAAATATTATTGGGAATATCCAGGCAATATCCAGGAATGACTAATGTTAAATAAAAAGGAATCAATCTAAAATGACTTGGGGAATGGGATGGATAGTGAAATGAAGAATAAACAGAAGCAAATTTGTAGAGCAAAGGTGCTTAGTTTATTTCCCTATCTAAGGCATTTGAGGTGCCATACAATGTACAAATGAAAATGACTAGCTCAGTGATCACAGTAGCAGAGTGTGGAGAGACTGGAATGTCGCCATTTAGGTGACAACCAAAGCCCTGTTAATGGGACCCTGAATAACACCAACATTAAAAGCAGAGAAACGAAGGGAGCTAGGAAAGGAAAAAGAAATTATAGGAGAAGCAAAAAGATACCAGAAGAAATTCAATATATGTATTCCTTCCAACTATGGTATGTCTATGCAAACACAAGTTAAGAATTTCCCTCCTAGTTTCAAAACAATACCTCTGGCTGTGTTAGGAAAGGCCGAGGGAGCTGGTCAGTGCTTATTTATCTGTTCTCCACGTTCCCAGCCCCAATTCCCCCTCAGTCCCACAGTAACGGGGTTTCCAAGCTGCCGCTCCTCTCCTGCAAATGTCCGTTACATGGGCATGTGAGCTGTGGCCCTGGCAGTTCAAGGTCCCTTCTGCACCTTGTTTTATCTCTTACATGCAGCCTTAACTAAACACTCTCTGTCTCCAAGTAAGGAACTCGGGTCTTGAAAATCAAGAGATGCCAACTCTACATTTAAATTAATTTAACTAGTGGTTGCCCTGTCAATGGTTGGTGAGATTCTCAAGGAAAAATGAAGGTAATGAGGGTGGCAGTCAGAGCAAAACCATCCTTTCCTTATATTACCCTTCACTACAATTTTACATTGTCCCTATCAAAAGGAAGAAAAATTGGAAGGATTATATGTGGTAATCCTTCTTCATTAGCAAAAATTAAATCAAGAAGGGCATATATTTCTTTGATTCAGTTCCAGCATATTTCTCACTGCCAAAGTCTTGTTTCATCACCAGACTTACCCCACCCCCCACAGCAGAACAAACAACTCCCCACACTGCCTCTCCCCCTTCGCTGTTTGAATTTTTAGACCATCACCAATCATACACATGTCCCTTAATACATTTAGACTCTATATTCAACCTCAAGAATGTGAAGCCCATTAAGGGTGGGGTTGTTTTCCTACTATATTTACAGTTTAATTCCCAGTACCTAGAATAATTATTGACAGAGTATATGCTCATTAACTGTGTTGAATAAGTGAATTAATGTTGTCATATCACTATTAGATTTATTTCTATGTTACTAGATGATACCTAAATAAAAATAATCTAGGATATAAAAAAAATACTGTTATAAATAGCTGTGATCTTAACAAATGTGAGAAGCATATGTCACACAGGTACCAGCGCAGAGAGCCTATATAGCTTTGAAAGCTTGAATATATTATATATTCTTCATTATATTCATCCATAAAAGGTGAGGTAAAGCGACTCTTGAGATCCCTTGGTGCTCTAAAGTTTAATGATGCTAGATTAAGGTTAAGTCAATGAAATGAAGGAAGGGAAAAGTCAGTACCTAAGAAAGTGTTTTACCATGGAATTGTGGCCTAAGGGGTGGGATGCCTAGGAGACGGGGCGAGAGTAAGTAGAGGAAGCTGTCAGTCAACTTTGTTAAGTGTTGGTTCTAGCAGAATAGAAATTGAGAGTCAAGAGGGCAGACAGTCCAGGAGGTGTTGTGCTTAGGGTGTTCATTGTGAGTTTCAGGATGGAGGAGGGAATACATGGGCTGTCATCTTTCAGCACTGAGAAGGTGCAAAGCTAGTCAGTGTACATGTGTATGTAATTAGTGAGAATGAACTATGCAGGGATAATGTTTCCCTTGGAGTCCCAGTATAGTCTCCAATGACAGCACCCTTGGTTTCAGGACTGAGTTCCTACTGCTGATGGTTTCTTTGTTTCTCAACTATGGAGGCAGAAGGAGTTGATGGAGTGACTCAGATACATTCTTACACTTAACTGAAAGAATCCAAAGAGGATTCTAAATTCTCCCTTCTAGAATAATCTCAGGATAGAGTTCATCTATCCCAAGGCCTTTCCCTTTGTCTTGTCCCTGCTCACCATCACAAGTAAAAGAATATTTTTCTGAACACATTTTGTTTATTTAGACTTTCTCATGGTCCCAATCTCACACTAATATGCAGTCAAAACATAGGAACTAGATGGTTTTTCCTAGAAAAATTTTAACTTTCTCAATAAGCACATACTTTAACAACATTCACAATGACTTTAAGTAAATATTTGGTTTTATTTCCACTATTCTTAAAAAGACTCAACTAACACCATAACATCACTGAAACTTTATTAAAGAAAAAATCACTAACATCAAATATAATCAAAATATATTCATTCCTCTGGTTTGTATAGCTATCCTCAATTCCAGTAGGGTTTTCTAATTAAAACCAAAAAAATGAAATAAACTTACTAAATCCCACTGGAATCCACTGAACACAGCTATAAACTTTACAAATATAAAACAATGTTATGAGCATCTCTTTTGAGTAAGTGCATCCTCTCACTTGTTTATTCAAACTATAATTGCTTGTTGAAATATTACTAAGAAAATAAATATACCCTTAATCAAATAGAGTAAAAACAATCATATTAAATGACCCAATTAACTCTACAAATCCATTCAACTACTGCTTTTCAGCCAATAGCAGTAGGAAACTATGACTTCTCAGATTTGGAATTGATTCACAGCTCTTAATGAGCTTATCCAATAATGCTGACTACTTTTTACTTCCAAATAAAACAGCAACTTTATCTTTATTTATTTTGTCACCAAAAATGTTTCGCATACCATCTCATTTTTTTTTTTTCAGTGACTTCTAGTACTACGCGAAAAGAGTGTTCCAGGCATGTCTTAGGGAATAGGAGCAGAGGATGGACCTACTAGTTTTATTTCCATGAGAACACTGTGGGCTTAGACTCTTGGGATTGAGAAGTGACCCCAAAAGACTCTGGAAAGAATGGTAATAGTTCCCGCTTAGGTTCCCAGGCAGTGTACTAGTTTGGAAAGAAACTTATTTGAAAGGAAGAAGAGTCAAGGCACTGCCTTGGTCCATTAGTTGGGGTGTTTGTGAAGAAGGCGAGAGCTGTGAGTAAAATATAATGCAGTGCATACTGCTGAAACTGTAATCTCTCCAAACTGCAAAAAGATGGCGAGATAATGGTAACTAAGATTTAGCTAATGAAAAAATACATTACCAAAAGTGCTGCAGAATCCCTACAATAAATATCCTGCTATTCTATTTTTTTAAATTTTTATTCAGAGGCAAAGAGAGTAATTTTTGCTTTAAGGCTTCCCTCTCTCTGCTGCCACCCCCACCCCCACCCCTAGTGGAGAACAGTCATAGTTTCTAAGCACTTCACAAACGAGCCAAGTAGCATGTTATACAGCTACTAGCTTCCTACGACTGCCCTAACAAAATACCACTAACTGGGTGGCTCAGAACAACAGAAATATGGCCTAACTGGTGTGACTCAGTGGGCTGGGCATCATCCCTCAAACTGAAAGTCACCAGTTTGAGTCCCGTTCAAGGCACATGCCTGGGTTGTGGGATTGGTCCCTGGTCAGAGCATATAGGAGAGGCAACCAATCAATGTTTCTCTCACTTTGATTTTTCTGTCCCTCTCTCTCTCCCTCCCTTCTCCTCTCTCTAAAAATAAATAAATGGCCCTGGCTGGTGTCATAGTGGATAAGGTGCCAGCCTGCAAACCCAAAGGGCACCAGTTTGATTCCCAGCCAGGGCACATAACCAGGTTGCAAACCAGGTCTCCAGCCAGGCCCATAGCTGGAGGCAGGTGAAAGGCAACCATACATTGCTGTCTCTCTCTCTCTCTGCCTCTCTCCCTTTCCTTCTCTGTAGAAATAATAAATAAAATCTTAAAACACAAAAATAAATAAAAATAAAAATAAATAAATGAAATATTTAAGAAAAAAACAACAAAAATCTATTCTTTCATTGTTCTGGAAGCTCAAATTCTGAAATCCAGACGTTAGCAGGTTGGTTCTCTCTGGAGGCTCTACATGAGAAGGTGTCCCATGCTTCTCTCAGAGCTTCTGGTGGTTACCATCAGACTTTAGCATTCCTGGGCTTGTAGACATAATCCATTCATCTCTGCCTCGATCCTCACATGGCATTCTCCCCAGAGTGTCTCTCCAGTATTATGTTCAAATTTCCTACGTTCTTAATGGGATACCAGTTACTGTATTAGGGCTCACCTTAATCCAGTTGGACTTCATTTTAACTTTATTATATTTGCAAAGATCCCCTTTTCCAAATAAAATCGCATCTGTAAGTATCAGAAGTTATGGATTCAACATATTTTTAGGTGGGGGTGGGAGAAGAGAAAGGTGCAGTTCAACCGACAACAGACACGCTGGTTGAAAGGCTGTCTCCAGGAGCATGGCCCCACCCACTATCATCTGTCATCCCTGAGGTATGTGCTGAAGCATTTTCAAGGTTCCCTAAAGTTCTACAGAGAGAGGCCTGGGAGAGAAGCATTAGAGTAATTACAACTATATCCATATCAGGGGCATCTCCAGGCAATCTCCAGAGTAGCTGAGGTTATAAAAGAAGGAGAAAATTATGACAAGAAATGATGGCATAAATTAATGATGAGATTTTGTAGATCTAGGGCAAGGCATGAGATCTTCCTTTCCTACAAGCTCCTGGATGAGGCTGATGCTAGCAGACCTTACTCAAATCAGACTTTGAGTAGCAGATATTTAGGAGAAGAGGACTCCCCAGTATAAAGACAACTGATTGATGAAAAGAAAATTGACATACACCCCAATATCATCCAAGGCCTGTTGGAGCCATGGACACATACACAGGTGCGCACACGCACACACACCCCCACACACACAGTTCAGAGCTGAAAGGATAGATACGTGGGGTTATTACACTTCCTCCCTTCACTACTACCTTCCTATCCCAGAAAGGTGGGAAACTGCTAAGAGGGGATTTTGTTGTTGTTTGGTTGGGGATTTTATTGGTTATTGATGGATTTTTTTTTTTTTTTGGTTGGTTGGTTTTTGTTTTATTTTACGTGAAAAGTAGTTGGG
Organism: Noctilio leporinus; assembly: GCA_004026585.1. Lineage (NCBI taxonomy): Eukaryota > Metazoa > Chordata > Mammalia > Chiroptera > Noctilionidae > Noctilio > Noctilio leporinus. Next base: position 70,467 of record PVIW01005305.1, read on the forward strand.
GAAAAAGGATATTAAATAAATAGCGCTAGAGCTCTGACTGGTGTGACTTAGTGGACTGGCACTAGTCTGCGAATCCAAAGGTCGCTGGTTCGATTCCCAGTCAGGGCACATAACCAGGTTGCAAGCCAGGTCCATGGCTGGAGGCAGGTGAAAGGCAACCATACATTGATGCTTCTCCCCCTTCCTTCCTCCCTCCCTGCCCTTCTCTCAGAAATTAATGAATAAACTCTGAAATAAATAAATAGTGCTAACACTAAGAAAAATCCACTGATTAGAGGGAAAAGTATCCATTAGGGGGATACTTTTTTAGGGGCCAGAAATGCCCCAGACCTGGAGGCTGTGCGGCCACCCGCAGGAGAGTATTAGCCACATTGCTGCAACCTTCAGTCCCACTCAGCCAAGCTGAATGAGGCCCCAAGAGAGTTGAAGGGGAATGTTAGGTAAAACCTAGTGAAAGGAATGTCTGCTCCCCAACTGTTGGGATAAAATAGCAGCTCCAGAGAACAGAAGGGGAGGAGGCAGCTACAGTGAGAAATTCTCCAATTGCCTTGCCTCAAGGCAGGTTGAAAGTGAGCCCAAAATGCCCCAGAACACCAGAGGCCGTCATGAACCTCCCAGCAGAACAGTCTCAGATGGGGTTTCTCCTGCCTCCATACAAGCACTAATGAGTCACACAAAGTAGCAACCACGAGTATTACTGGCTCCCTAGAAAACTGTAAATCTGAAGCAGTGAAATTCCTGGGAATCCCTTGAGTCGTTCATTAAGAACGAATTACTGGCTCTGCGTCATCCAGTTTAAGTAAGAAGCCCCAGAATCTGGTCATCTGTTTGAATTTTGGCAAAAGCATTTCCTGCACTTGGTGATTTTATTGTTTACGACCTTCTATCAAGTTACCCAGAAAAAAGTGACCGTGTTTCTTCCAGGTGGCAATTATTCACAACATACAATGGTGATAAAGACACGGCATTTTTAAGCCATGCAATAATTTGACTATAAGCTTTAGGATTTTCTATAATGGTATCACATTAAATTTTGTGTTTGTTTTATATGGGAATAAAAAAAAATATTAAAATAGGCCAAAAGTGACAAGAAGTTACATATATGGTTGTATATATATAATATACACACAAATGTATGATTTGTGAACTATTTAAATATAATATTTATAATTATAAAATTGTAGAGTATAAAAATACAGCATAAAATATATATTGAAATATAAAATAATATAAAAGTATAACTAAAAATTATTATCACTCAAATGCATTGAGTTTCTTTATTTATAAATTTATTCCCATGAGGCCCAGATGCTGTCATGAATATATGGACCTATAAAATTTTTTCCACTTATTAAATATTTTGGAATAAGATTTTAAAGTCTCTGGCATTCCTTACTTTTAGTCTCACTAAATTATTTGACATTAAAAAAAAAACCTCACAACTATCAACAACAGAACTTAAAAAATAAAAATGAAAACAAAAACAAACCAAGGAAGCAACCAGAATAGGAACAGAACCAGAAGTATGGGGGATCATTGGGAAGATTCTCAGCTGGGAGGGTGAAATGGGGAAATGGTGTAGGGATTAGAAGACACAGTTGGTGGGTACAAGACAGACGGGGAAGTTAAGAATGATATAGGAAAAGATGAAATCAGAGAACTTACACTACAACCCATGGACATGAACTAAGGAGAAGGTGGACTGTGGGAGGGAATGGGCAGCTTGTGTGGAGCGGAGCAAAGGGAAAAGAATTTGGGACAACTGTAACAGCATAATCAATAAAATATACTTAAAATAAATAAAGAAGAAGACTCAGAAATTACTATACAAATGAAATCAGTTATGCCCACAAGACGATTTACTCATAATTTTACAAAAAAGAGACAAATATGTAAAATTACTTTTTAAAAAATAGGCATTACTAATGTTAGTCAATAATTGGTGTACACTTTCTTACAATTTAGATTTCCCCTTTTTAAGCTAACTAGTACATTTCCCCATTACCCTAAAAGATTTTGATCATTTAGATAGATCTATTGCAACAATACTGAGAAATAAAACAAATTTTAAGTTGACAGGTCAATTAGGCTTCAAGTAGCCTGAAGCGTGTTCTGGTAAGAAATACCCACACCTACAAAACTGATCTTCACTTTGCCCAGTCTCACAATAAATGCTCAAAAAAAAAAAAAAAAAAAAAATGTACTGGAGCTATTTTCACTAGTCACTTGTACTTGTTATGAAAATGTGTTCCCAGAATTGTGCACAATGGGATAGTCAGGTAGCATATTTAAAAGAAAGAAAAATAATAATTATGCCTATTAGTAAAATGATTATTAAACTTAGAAATTTCTATATCCTTTTGCCATAACAATGGCTCCTGAGCCTCACACATGTACAAAGAACATTATGTACTGGAAAAAAAAAACCCAAATATCAAAAAGATACAAAGATAAAAATATACGCACTTGACATTATAGTCTAGATATATAATAATTAAGAGAACTATGGAGAAATTTATATTTGGAGATTTCAATTTATTCCTTCCAAAACTAATAATTTAAAGCAACTAAAAACATAAAAAAAGAGCATAGTTAATTAAATTGAATAGAAAATATAGATAATTACATCCCCATAAAAGCAAAAATACGTTTTTAGCAAACATGAAGCATTTACAAAAACTAACTAGCACTAGAAAAACGAAGGCACAAAAGAAGCTTTAGCACCAAATTAACATCCAGACTATGTCTCTAACCACAATACAATAAATTAAAAACCAATTACAATAGAATAGCTTTAAAATCATAGATTGATCTCTCAATAGATAGATATAGATTAAGGTATTGACATATAAATGGAATCTGAAAATATACAACTAGCCCTGAAATAAAGAGGACATACTATGGAAATTTATCTATACTCAAACTGAATGACAATAAAAGCACTAAACATCAAAATTTGGGACAGAGCTTAAGTTACACTTAGAATATTTAAATAAGAAAGATTAATAAAAATATTTAAAACAACAATTTAAAATAACTCAAGCATTCAGCCATAAATTAGAAAAATGTCAACAGAAATCAGTTACATAAAGCTTTTTATAATAAAGATGGTTAACAAAAACTAAATGATAATTCCTTGAATAGATTAGAAAAACAGAAAAGACCCTGAAAGTACTACTTTTTAAAAAACGTTTTTTAGATAACTAGCAATAAGCTATAGGTATAACAGTTTTTTAATATAGTAGAATATTATTAACAATTATATGCCAAGACATTTGAAAACCTAGTTAAGTGGATACAATTTCTGGGAAAATGTAAGATGCCAAGATAAACCCAAGAAGAAATATAATACTTGAATAGTTGAATTATACTAAAGAACTGGAAATGGAAATCAATAACACCCACTTCCAAAAATGACCAAAACTTGGTCCCACAGTTTTGCAGTTAGTTGAGTGCTACAATACTTTCAAGAACATATAATCCCTTCTTATACTAGTTGTTTCAGAAAAATACTCAGGTAAAGTTGCCCAACTCATTTTATGAAGCTAGTGTAACCTTGAGCCTAAAAATGGATGAATAGAAGGGGAATAAAATATAGATATATTTAATCTATGAACATTTTATACATGCAAATATCCTTACATAAATGATCAGACAACTGAATTTATCAATTTAAAAATTAATATACCATGACTCAATGTGGTGTTTTCAAATAATCCAACATAGTTCAACATCACAAAATTTACTAATACAATTCATAGTACTAATAAACTAAAGGGAAAACATCATATAATCATCTTCATACATTTTTTAAAATTGTATTTGATAAAGGTCAATACATATTTATCACTAAACTCACAGAAAACTAGAAGTGAAATGAATTTTCTTGACTTGATAAAGATGATCTAGTAAAAACCAACACAGTACATTCCCTTTAAGAACTGGAACAACAAAAGAATTTCCAGTTTCTCTTTTAGTATTCAGGGTAGTAATACTGAACATCCTAATGAATGCAGGAAGAAAAATAAGAAAGGATTATGATAATTGCAGGGAAAGGTGCAAAACATTATTTCCCAGTGGTATGATCATTTTTAAAAACATGAACTGTTAGAACTAATATGATAATTCATTGAATTTTTAAATATGCTATCATATTATAAAAATAAAGAGTTAGCCCTGGCTGGTAGCACAGTGGATAAAGCACTGGCATGCACACCCAAGCCAGGTTCAATTCCCAGCCAGGGCACATAACCAGATTGCAAGCCAGGTCTCCAGACAGGTCTGTAGCTGGAGGCAGGTGAAAGGCAACCATACATTGATGTCTCTCTCCCTCTCTGCCTCTCTTCCTTCCTCCCTCCTCTCTAAAAATAATAAATAAGAACTTTTTAAAAAAATAAATAAAAATAAAAAGTTATAAGGGGGTAACCTAATGAAGAATGAATATGTCATTTATAAGAGAAATGTTTAAGCATTTTGATCAATCAAAAAGACCTAAATAAACATACCACGGTTAAACTAAATAAAATAGCACTTATTTAAAGTGTGCAAAAATATTTAGAGAAACTTCACAAATATTTAATGTTTATATGGAAGAATAAAATCTCAAAATACCATGACTCATTCTACCAGGTATTGAGACATACTAGAAAACCATAGCAATAAAAGAGGAACTGATCTAAAACAGATAAAAATAAACAAATAAAAATTAAAATAATAGGGCACATTAAATGGTCCAGAAGCAGGCCTATGAGCCCTCTTTATATAAAATATAAAGTAAAAATCCAAATATTTCCTCACCATATAGAATGCAACATTTCCCCAAATATCTACCAAAACACTTGGACTTTTCCCACAAATTTGTAGTTAGCAAACTACTCAAAACACTTGTTCACACTTACTACAATGAAGACTAGAAAAACCTCTGGTAGTTGGAATATAGTAAAACTGAGGACTCTCAAAGCTCAAACCAAAATGTCTCAGAAAAGGGCAATATAGTATTTGTAAGAGAATTTAAATAGGAACACTATGGGTTAAAAAGGAAGTGACTGAAGAGATCTTCCAAAATATATTTTCTTAATATTTTGTTGAGGCAAAATGGTTCTTGAACATTATAGAAAGCACTGAAGTTCATAATGGAGGTGTTCTTTCATAAGTAAGAAATGTGGGACTTTTGATTTAAAATATTTCATACTTGGTTATTAAAGAGTAGCTAAAAAGCCTTTGGAGGGACTTCTGCTTCCAGGAAGATAACATAGATACTATTTTCCCCATTTTTTCCTGCTAAGTACAAGTACCAATAAAAACCTTGGACACTACACATAAAACAAATGTAAGAAGACTCTGAAAGATAAAGAGAAGCTGACAAGAAGCCCAGGATCAATGTGGTGGTGAGTACAACTGGTTTTCTTTTCAAGTCACATATCCTAGGCTTTGAGTCAATGAAGCTGATACCCCAGAAATAACAATGGGCACAGACAAAAACAAACAAACAAAAACCAAAAAGCTTGGTCTCTCTGGCCAAAGGACAAGAAGAAGGCAGTGTTAGCAAGACAGAAAAGTCTTAGAAAATAACTGTTCTGTTACAGCCAAAAGCAACAGGAAAAGTAAATAAATAAATACCGTGCCCTCACCCTTGCTTGTAAGAACAAAGACCTAGAGGGAAGTCTAACTTCCACCCTAGAGAGACTGTAATAATGCAACACCAGGGTGGTGTCAGAGAAGGCTAAGGGAGGGGTCGAGTTGTTCACCCCCAAGCTAGTAGTAGTAAAGCTCCCAGTTCCTTGCGTGTCCAGTGAAGACCACCTGTGAAGTTTAGGTTAATCTTCAGCAACAAAGAAACCCACTCTCCACCCAGTGGAGTGGCAGCAGAGGAGACCCAGTAGGGAGGCAAGATTTTTACCACTTCTCACCTCCTGCACACCTGCTTTGTCTTAGTTCCTTTTCTTTCCTACTCTACCAACACCATCCAAGGAAAAAGTTGTATGAATAGATTGTTAAGAAAAGCAATTATGGAAAAATCTCCCGCTCCTTGGGGCTACCATGATGTGTTAGGAGCCGGATGTGCATGACTTCACATGGCTCAGGACATAATGGCAGGGATAACAGCTGTTTGTGACAGATGAGAACAAGGCTCCCAGGAGTTGGGAGATATACACTAGGAAGGGTAAAAGGTTTTAATATAATCATGGTAGTTTATGTTCTTGAATTCCCATAAATTTTTGTGAAAGATTCAAGGAAAGACTAAATTTCCTGTGTATATTCTGCTTATTTAAACTCCAATCTTACCCTTAGGGTGGAAGGAAAGATTATATAGAAGGTGCTAAGTGAAAATCCCTGGAAGTAAATGTGAAAGAGATGAGGAAATGCCAAACTCTGGAGTTAGTTGTGCCAGGGAGACATTTTTAATATACAAGTTAATATAAATGTAAACAAAAGTAAACTTTTAAAATATTTTTATTCACTGCAACATTATCCATTTCAGTGCTGGCATCTTGAATCCACAGGAGCATTATCTGTTTTATTCCAACTGATTGAGAGGCAAGGATGAATCTATGGATTTCTAGGTGTGCACCCTTATTTTCATACTCTATGTCATTAGAGATTACTGCTTGCTTCTTGCCCGAATTGATACTCAAAAAGAATCTGAATAAAGAAAATTATATATATATATATATATATATATATATATATATATATACACACACACACACATATATATACATATAATGGAATATTACTCAGCCATAAGAAAGGATGAAATACCACCATTTGCAATAACATGAATGGAACTTGAGAATACCATGTTGTGAGGTTAATTTAGACATAAAAGAACAAGAACCATATAATTTCATTCATATGTGGACTACATCACAGAAAGAAACAAATGAAAAAATGAACTTACAGACACAGACAATAGAATGGTGGTTACCTGAGGTGAAGGGGAAGAAGGGGAGATTGAAGAGGATAAAGGGGAATGGTGACAGGAGACTAGGACTTTGGGTGGTGAGAACACAATGCAATACATAGATGAAGTGATAGCACTGTACACTTGAAACTTATATACACGCTCCCCAGTGAATTCAATAAAAAAGAAGAATCCTGACATTTAGCTAATATGCCCCAAGAGCTTTCATGAATGTATGGTTCAATAGTCTGTGTCACAAATTCCCTTTTCAATCCCTCATATCTCTCCCCAGCAGTATACAGGGCTTTCAGATGGCAAGCTCTATTCTGATGCGGATGATGCATGGCCCATCACTTCTTTCTTCACTTTCTTCATATGATGTACTAGGTAATAATTACTACAAAGCAAATTTATCCCTCTATCATGTATTGAATACATGAAATGGGAAAACTCAAATTAAAAGTGAATATATCAATGTCAACATGAGATTCTAAGAAATCTAGAGTTTTTAGAATCACATTATGAAGAATTAGTCACCACCACCTGATATCAGTGACCAGAAGTATTAGATTATGTTATAGTTTTTTTTTTTTTAATCCTAATTTTAAAGCCCTGGCTGGTGGCACAGTGGATAAAGCACTGGCATGCAAACCCATGCGTCTCTGGTTCAATTCCCAGCCAGGGCACATAACCAGGTTGCAAGCCAGGTTATGCAACCATACATTGATGTCTCTCTCCCTCTCTGCTTATCTCCCTTCCCCTCTCTCTAAAAAATAATAAGTAAAATCTTTAAAATAAATAAATAAATAAACCTAATTTTATTTTTCTGCTTAGAAGGGGTCAATGTAGCTCTGAAACAGTCATCTACAATAGTGGCTAAGAGCATGGACACTGAGTCCAAACTGCCTGAGTCATAATCCTGCTTGGGAATCATCGAATTATTTAATCTCTAGTTATTTAATCTCTCTGGCCTGTGCCCATTTATTATTATTATAAATTATTATGAGGTTGAGTCTACAGATGGATGTATTTTAACACTTAAAGCAGTGTTGGATCATAGTAAACGTCCAATAAGTATCAGCTGTTGTTCTTATTATGTCAACTTTAATTTTTAATAGTCCATTTTTTCATAACTGACTTAAAGAGCTAATCTATCCTTATCAACTTCTCATGTGTACATATGCATGATTTTGGAACCTCTATTCTATTACAATAGTCTGTCCATTCCTGTGCCAGTGCTGGAGTAATTTAATTATTATATATTGTAATGAACCTTTATCTCTTAAGCGTTAGTCTCTCATCTTTGCTTTACTTTTCCAATTTGTTTTAGATATGTTTAGATACCTGGGATATTTATTTTAAATGTATTAATATTATAGATTACATTAGGAGGGAATATTATCTTTACAATATTGTCTTCCCATTCAGAGATAGGACATATGTCTTATATGTCTTCATTCAGGTATTTTGTGTTCTCTAAAGCATGTTAAAGTATTTCCCTGTAAAAGTCTTATTTGTTTCTGTTAAATCTATTACCACTGTGTATTATTTTATATTTTGTTTAACAATTAGTCATAAAGAGGGCTGCTATTGTTTTTTTAGGGTATAATGTACAACTATTTCAAACATATTTTGTTGGGTTTTAATTTTTTTTTATTATTGTTTGTTGAATTTATCAATATTTTCTATATCTGCTGTGATGATCATATGACTGGCATCCTTTAACTCTGTTAACATAGTGAATTACATTGATTTTCCAATATTTAATCCATTTTTGCTATTGGCTGATTTTATATACATCTTGCTTTGCTAAATTTTTACTAGGTCTAGTAATTTTCTGCTGATTCTTATAAATATTCTACATAAATAATTACATCAGTTTCCCTTCTAAACATCCTACTTATTCCTTTTGATTTTTCCTTTCACAGTGAATGAGCTCCAGTACTGTATTGAGTATTACAAATAAAACTAAAAGTTACTATTACAAATATAAAAGGTTATCATGATAGCATTCGGGAAGGATCTTAAGATGCAAATATACAGACCATTAAAGAAGTTTGATGGATATGATTATATCTGTTGACTGATCTAGAAAGTATTTGCACCTAGCAAAGACCATATAGACCATGAAAGATCTGCAAATCATCACAAAAAGATGAGAAACGCAATAGTAAAATTGGCAGAGAATATTAATATGAAATCTATAGACAGAAAAACTAAGGGCCTGCTATAAAAATGAAGAAGCTCCCAAATTATTAGTAGTCAGGGAAATATTATACTAAAACAATAACCATATCCCTATCCATAATTTTTTCAAAAATAAGTCAGGGCTAATATGCAGGAAAGTCAAAATTTTCATGCAGGTATGTATAATGTGGCAGCCATACTGAAGAGAAAATCAGAAATAATAACAGAGCTGACTGTGGACTGTGCATTTACTCCAAATCTAGTGCTTGTAATCCTGTTCTATAACCATCACCACCACTATTCCCCCAGTAAGACTCTCTTATACTGGTAAAAACATTTATGAAGGACGTTCATTACAACACTGCTTTAGTTAGAAACAAAAATAGATATCCATCAATAGGGGAAATAGATAAAATACATAGAAATTTTTTTTAATTAACTTATTCCACATAGATTAATGTAGATTTCAAAACCGTGGTATTGAATTACAAAAAATATCAGTGTATCCAATGATACTATTTTTGTAAAGTAAAAGCATATACCTAAAATAACAGCATGTATATGTGTATACATGGTGTATACGCATGCACACAATATTGGTCTGGAAGGACATATGTTAAATACACAAGAATGGATGTCTACGATAGGGAAAATGAACTTGGCAGTGGGCAATACAGGGAATAAAAAATTATACGAAGACATTAAATACAAAAGGGTAATAGGACATGGATTGATTATGACACTTGGCTATACACTGAGAAGTATGATCAATTCAATTCTATAAATGCAGGATCAGAAAACCTAAGAAGGAACAAGGGAGGCAGAGAGGAAGGAAAGAATGAAGCAAAAAAGAAAATAAGCAGTTTTACTGAGGGTCATAATAATGCCAAGAAGCCAAAAATATATGTATTAGGTGTGGCTCTCAACCACAGAGTGGGTTCTATTAATGGAGCTTTTCACAGAAGAGCTGAAGAACCGGTAGAAAACTTACGCACATGCCTTTATGGTGAGTTGTACTGGATACCTCCTACCCCAAACTACAGCTGTCTTGCCAACTCTGAAAATATGGTGATCTTCTCTGCCTAAGGAAACCTTCTGAGGCTCTTTCAAGTGGCTTTTTAAATGGATAAATGATACACATGTAGTGCAATATTTTAGGCAATGATTCAGGTTTGGTGAATCATGGAGATTTTTAATTTCCATCATTAGTGGCATTATTCAGTGGAATATGCAGTTATGACTGATGTTTTCCCAGGACGATGACAGTGTCCCACCCTGTGGAAGCTCCCTGAATCCTTTCTACTCCAGAAAGAGCTCCCAGTTGCCTGGACCATCTTATTTCCCTACAGTCAGCTTTAAGCTCCTAGTGGGAAAAATATTTAAACAACTATGCTTAAACCCCTGGAAAACACACATATGTACATACAGAGAAAAAAAGAGAGAAGTGCATGAACGTAGTAGCCTTGGCTACAGGGACAGGAAGAAGTGGAAGTGACTACGTTAGGAGTCACGAAGAGACTAAATGCAGAGGGCTGTCATGGCTTCACGAGTGATGCAGTCTTGAGAAATTAAGTTTCCAAGCCAGTAAGAGCTGGCAGTCTCACAAATGACGAGTCTTTATGTATCTCATTTGGACTTTGAGGGGCTTCAGTAATTAGCTCTAAATAGGCAGGACTGAATAAACCCGAAATATGCCTTTGCCTGTTCTGATCTGCATCACCTCCACCAGGGAGCACTCAGGGGAATGAAAACTCGGTATGGTCTCTTTTGAGGCGGCACCAGGCAAAGCAAATCTTTCATTCACCAACATTACTTTAAGGCCCAGTTCCAAAGCCAGGGCCTTGACTATGAGACTACAAACTCTCCTCCTCTTAACTCCCCAACGACCTACAAAAGTAAAAATCAAGGTTAGGTCAAGTCCAGCCAGGTCCGGTGTGTGCTCTGAATCTCCAGTGCCAGGTGTCCTCTGGCTTTAAAGAAACTAACAAGGCCTGGGGGGAAAAAAAAGACCTAAAATTTGAAAGAGTCGCCCAACTTTGCCATTTTCCAAGCTCTGCATTATTTCAGTGAATCCTCACAACTACACACCCTGTAAAACATGTGTTATCATTATTGTACTGTCGTAACAGGTGGGTAGCCAAAGCTCAGAGGTGACCCGCGAGCTAATGATTTAAGTAGCCAGCGCCTCCACCCCTTTCTGACTTCACAAGCTGCGCTCCTTCCTCTCAAAAGAGTCAATGCAGCAACAGACGCCCAAGTAAAATCGCTTCTCCAGCAGAAGTGAACTGAACTTACAGATTTCCAGTCACCCATCCCTCCATCCTCCTACTTTGATGGACAATCAAATGACACAAGTGCTCCTCAGGCTGTAGTGATTTTTCATTGATATTCTGCTCACCAATGAAATGAGGTTGCCCAGAAAATGTGAAGCTTTTCGAGTCTAACCCATGGGGTGGTATTTTGTTCCCGAAGGCCATCCTCCTCTCCATTCTCAGCTGAGACTCCTCACGCATTGTGGCTGCCAAATAACAGCCTTCCCAGGGTGGCTTGTTCACCAGCGCAGACTTTCCCTTGCGCCAGGACTAAATCAAGCAGCTGCCCATTCCCTGCCCAGGCAATCTTCCCTAACTTGCCTGGTTTCATTTACTTCCTTGTTTCTGAACAGGCTCTAGCTATCGATTGTGTTGGGTAATCAGACTCTCCTTAAAACACAAACGTTTCAGGAGTAATAACAAGTTTATCAATTATTCATACTTAAATGTGGATTAGTTCAGCCAGCAGGCTGTCCTTTTAAAATCCACTTGCAAATTCTTTTATGAGGAAAGTTGGGGAGATGTACTTAGAGGGGAAGAGATAACTATTTGGGAATATTTTGAAGGCAGAAGCCTTCATAACTGGGGTTTTCTCTATCTGGAGAGCAATAAGAAGTGCAAAGCCCTAGAATTGGAGAGGAAAGGATGCAGGTGGCAAACAGGGTGACAAACTGGTAGAAGAAGAGATGCAACAGGCAGAAGGTAGATTTCACCTCCATGCCCACTCACCCTATTGAGCTTCCCAGCTCTGGAGACTTTCCATGGAGTTAGCGCTTTGCAGAGTCATTGCCTTCAAACCAGGATGCAGTTCCTACCCGCTCCTGTCCAACCAACCAAGGGGGACTCTTCTGCACTCGCAGTTGCAAAGTAATTGTTCCGGAGGATTGTGGCTCCTATTCTCCCTCACGACAAAATGAAAACAAAAAACACCACCACCAACAGCAACAACAAAACCAAACAGCAGCATAGCTGAAATGGGTTAAATGGAAAAAGAAATCATTGATAACTCGACCTTTACCTTTATAGTTCCTTATCCTTTAGTTTGAGTGGAAAGTTTCCCAATTCACGCATTACAGCAAGCATATGATGAGAGAGGTCTTTTTATGATTCTGGATTCAAGGTTGAATTGTTATTATTTTTTAATTTTATTTTATTGTTGTTGTATTACATCCATTCCTTTTGCTTCCCTCTGTCCCCCTGAATTGTTATTATTGTTAATTGTGTGCGCATGAGAGAGAGGGTGAGAGAAATGGGTATCAGAATGTTTTAACATATCCTCAGACAGTATTTCTATTCTAATTTTTTTTTAAGGAGAGAAGAGGTAGAGAGGCTATTCCTCGCCCTGCTGAAACCTTTGCAAATCCTTCCAGAGTCTTAGGAAATGGGTAACAGTTTCATTCTTTCCCTTTTTTCCTCCCTTTCATAAAAAAGAAGTAATAAGTGACAGAAACCTAATACAGCACTCACAGACTAAGCAGGAGCAGGCATGCTCCATACCGTTCTCCTACAAATTTCTAATAAATGTGTGGTTACAGAGATGATATCATTGGTTTGTAGAGAGTGCTGTCCGGAATGCATCACAGCTGGACCACTGTAAGAAGTATCAGTCTCCAAAAAGACTACGGGCTTTTAATCCTAGTGGGTTTTTGGAAAGGAGCAAGGAAAGAACGGAATTTTGTCTGAGAACAGATTATATATTTTTTGTAGCGCTAGTCTCTACAGATAGAAATCAAACATAATTGTAGAAGTCATCCCTAGGGAGTCTTACTGCCAAATTCAATGAGTGAGCTGATTTTCAAGGTGCAGGGAGGGTGCTAGCAATATTGGAAGAACAAAATCTTACAAAATTCTGGCCTTGACCCTGTCAAGGCAAACCCAACTACAACTTCTCTTTCATATTCAAAGCAAACTGGAAAGTCAGTCTGCCTTCTACTTGCAGATACCAAACAACAGTAAGGTGTTTTTTTTTTTATAGGTGGGAAGGTCCAAGACAGCTGCTTACACATCTGCAACAGGAGTTTTGAAAACATTCCACTGTAGAATCCAAAATTTCATGGGTTTGCCGAAATGCAAAAGTTCTGCCGTTAGTTCTACCCTGCTTTTGTCTCCTGCCTAGTTTTCGGTCATCAGCACAGAAGCAGTGTTTGTTTGCAGGATCTGGAAATGAGGGAATTAGTAAGGAGCAGGTATCTGTGGAGAAGGCAACAGAACAACCCACTGGATGAGAAAGAACCGTGTAGCCCATGCTCCCATGATACATTCGTGTAGGGGCACTACAGCGTGTACAGGGCCAAACCCTTAGGAGGATTCTAGTAAATCTGGGTTTCACGCATGAGAATAAAACCTGAGAACACTCGGTCTTCATTGCTAAAAATCTCCTTTTGGGCGTACTTTTCCTTCTTCACCAGGGTGGTCTTCTTGGCCTTGTTCATGCTTCTTTCTTACCCTGTCTTAAGGAAGCAGCTCTCATCAGCCAATTATTGCATTCACTAAATCGCAGATTGGTATGGGGTTGAAAACTCCTCCAACTTGTCCTGAGTTCCCAGAGTTAATCAGAAATCCGTGATTCTCATAGCGAACACATAGGGAAGAGGCAGGTAATTGGGTAATTATGGAAAACAGAGCTCAGAGAACCTTTCCTGGTTCTACATTTGACATTCAAAACTTTTTTAATGAACACGAATTAAGCTCTCTCTGTTTCAGAGTTAACGAAGTAAAGAAGCATTTCTGCTACCGTTCTAAGACGAAAAAATGCTAGTAACAGTTGGAGATGCACAAGCTTCCATGTAGCCTGGAGTATGGCTAAACTTGGTGGAATAAAAACACTGCATCTTTGCATTTAAAGGCATTTTATCTATAAGTTCTCAGTAATACCAGCACTAATGCACAAAAAAACTGGTTTGAAGTTACACATGTGAGTCACTCGAATATCATAAACAAACAGATAAGTACTTACTGAGGCCCTGCAACCTACTCAGCACTATGGAACAAGGGAAAAAAGGACCAGTGATTTGCTGTATGCCCTTGCCTAACTGGAGTGACAAGAGCTTCTATGAAACCAGTACAAAGGACACCTGCCACACTTGGTGTAGAAGAGGCTATGGATACTATAAAAAAAATGATCAACATTATGGCAAATTTCCCAAGAAAGGAGGGAGTCACCAAGCTGAGCCTTGAAGGGTAGACTGAAAAAAGGGTCTGTTTCTTGGAGAGGGGGAAGGGTAAGAGCAGGCAGGCATTCAGAATGTATTGAGCACCATTGTCACTTAGCAAACTTACCTTCTAAGAGTTGGTCAGAAAAAAACCAACGCTCAATCCTTTCTTGATGATTTTCAAATTCAAACATGAAACGCCTATTTAAACTTCTGTTTCTGTTCTACTCTCTCGGTGTATATTAACAAAAATATGACTGACATGCTGATTGCCAGATTCAGTGGCAAAAATAGTTAATTCAAAAGATTGAAAGTTAAATCTTACATATGAACTTCAATAGTCTTAGTAGAGTGAGATAAATATTCTGATTCTGGGGTAGGAAGCTACATGGATCAGTACTAAATTTTGTGCATACATCTATACTCAAGGGGAAAATATTCAACATCACTCAGGGTTTTCAAACTGAGTTCATGGGCATATGTCCCAGTTTCTGTAAATGTCTGAATAAAACTTAATTTTATAAATATAATTTAAACAGTTAAAAATTATAGTAAAAATCCATTTGCTATACACCAGGTTTTGAAACATGGAAGGTCGGCAATTCTAAACTTGTTGGACTGAATTATGTACCCAAGGACATTTTTCATAAAAGGAACGTTTATTAAATTACTTGATTTGTTCCACGGAATTTCTATGTCATTGTAATAGCTAACGTTTACAGTGTGTTTACTAAATCCTTATGCTAAGCACTTTATATGAGATGTTTTAATGCCCACAATGGCCCTAGGAAGTAGACACGATTAATCCCATTTTATAACCAAATAAATGAAGCGCAGGAGAGAACAAACCATGGGCCTAAAGTCACAACGCCAATTCAAGACGCAGGGATAGGCACCTAGAAAGTCTGACAGCGGGGCCCAAGCTCTTGGCTGCTAACCCGATACTACCCCCAAAGGTATCTGTATGGCAAAATTCATCAAATTTGGCACAAACTAAATCAACGTAATTTTTTTTTTTTGCAGTCAATGGTAATAGAATGATGTCTTCCCCCAACCAAATAGCTATCCCTAACTACACTGCCTAGAAGCAGCTCTGGCACTTTTCACCTAACAAATTATTTTTCCACCTCGAAGGGGCTCAGAACGCTTTGCTTCTCATGTGCGCTGCCTATCACCCACCCTGATGACAAAGAAACATTCTTTTAAGATATACCTAGTGTAGAATTCCTCACTCCATTGCTAAACATTATTTACTTTCATTTTATTTACGCTTAAGACTCTTTTCTCTGTGTTGAAAACATGAGCCATGTTTAGTGTGTACTTAACAGCAAGCGGTTATCCCCAATAAGCAAAACTTTCTGACGTAACAATGCAGAAATTATACATTGACAAAATAAAAGAGCCCCGCGTCAACAGCTTCTAGGTTGCTGAGACTAATGAAAACGCCTTCATGTTGGTCCAGCCAGGATGCATCACTGGCAGCTTCAGAGTTCGTTTACCTCTTTCCTCAGAAGCTTTAACTTATCACCTTCCAAAATCTACTGTCTGCAGAGTCAAGAATGCAAACGACATTTCATATCCCTTACACCTCAAGTTTATCTCCTCCGTTTAGATGATGGGATATCCTACCCAAATCTTAAGACATACTAAATGCGTTCAGCAGCCCAGGTTCAAGTAGCTAATTTTCTCTAAGAGGTTTTTTCATCTTTTTTCTTACATCAGACATCAGTAGGCCATCACTATATAAACATAAACTGTTAAAGAGAGTTTTCAGATTTCGATGACATCATTTTTATGCACCACTTAGAAGGTTTTGTTTATTTTTGAAAATCATTTTATTTTTATTCTGATAACCAGCCACATGGTTTTAAGTATCCAGTTCATAGGGGGGAAAAGGGGTACAATGCATATTAAATGTTTTACTCTCATAAAACAAATCTGTAAGGGATTTATCTGTTCCTAAACAGAATTCTTTTGTGTCCTTACCTTGGAACAGGGGTAAGAATATAGCTGATAGTCCTGGCCTTAATTTACTTTGAGTTCCACGGAATTCCCAGTAACATCAAAAATGTGATTTTTTTGAATTATTAACCCACTGTGGGCAGAAATGCAGTTCTGAATAGACAAAAGGCCTGTAAAAGGGAAGCTATTATAGGCCTTGGAATTTATATCCTCAAAGGACCTAACAGAACTCAAAAATACATGAGCCTACCTCTGTTCAGAACTAGTAGTATAGTTTCAATTTCAACATTAGGCCAGCATGGAGGGCTAAGATTTATTAGATTAGATGCACTAGCCATTCCTGTCTCGTAGCCTTCTCTTTGCATTTTCTGTTTTTTGATTCCCTCATCTTACAGTTAACTTTAGATCGCTATGCCACAAAAAATTTCCCCAGTCTGTGGTACTTATCCAAGATAACCGAACCCACCATTTATTCTTATGCTTGGTTCCGGATAGAGTACAGGCTTTGGCTCAAGTGAGAAAGGTGCAAAACTTTGAGCAAAATGACTTCTCCTTTCAAACTCAAGCTAAGAAAACTTTTAAACTTTGTCACGCTATCGAGAGAATGTGTTTTAGAGCTCATTGAGTAAGGAAAATCAGAACCGAAGAAGGTGGGGGAAAACCCCATTGCACTTTTTCTCTTTCCTCCCAATAATGGGCCCCAGACGTGGAAACAGTCATGCGAAGTGGGTTCCAACTTTCTAGGCAGAAAACCAACAACAGGACTGTTAGGAAACTGGAAAGTTCTGGAAACAGGAAGGAGCTTGGGAAAGTTACATCATAAAATAAACTCCTAGGCTCACCCCCAAAGTTGCACATGAATGGATAAAACCTTAAACAGCATAACAAAGACTAGAACTAAACTAATAGGTTAAGGTAGACTGGCCACTGAATGTTATGTGCATGGGATAATGGCAAAGGCTTTGAAAATGGAACTGACATTAAAGCCACAATCCCCAGAAGACAAGATAAAACTTGTGACCTACATTAATTGGGTCAATTCCACTGAAACAAAATATCAACATTCTGCATAGGATTTAAACAAGACCAAGAATCTCATAATGAAACATTCTAACTATTTAGAATACAATTTTAAATTATTGGTATATAAACAACCAGTAAAATCTCAACTTGCTTGGAAACAGACAACCAAATATACATCAACACTGAAATAGCACAAATACTAGAATTAATCTGACAAAGATTATATCAGTTGTATAAAAAAGCTCAACAAATAGGAGAGAACATTTGAGAAATAAATGAAAAGAAAAAGAATCTCAACAAAAAAGTACAAGGTATTAGTAAGAACTAAATGGAAATTTTAGAACTGTAATAACCAATAACCAAAATTTAAGAAATATGGTGAGGGTTCAATATCAAGATTGGAGACAAGAAAAAATACAAGAGCACATGAACTTGAAGATAAATCCATAGATATTTACCTACTTGAAAAATGAATTAGGGGAAAAAAATAAGTAACAGAGCCTCAAGGATACAGAATGAAATACCAAATAATCTAAAATTTTTGTAATTTAAGTCCAGGAAAAGTGTCCAGTGCTCAAAAGATCTGAAGATAAATGGCTAAAAGCTTCCAAAATATGGTGAAATACATAAACCTACAGATTCAAGAAACCCAGTGAACTCTAAACAGAAGTAACCCAAAGGGACCCATGTTCAGAAACATCACAATCAAATTGCTAAAAATTAAGACAAAGAAAAAAATTTTTAAGGTAACCAGATTGTCTTGTTATTTATAGGAAAATAACAATTCAAATTCATCAGAAACCATGGAGATCAGACACAAACTGAAAAACATTTTTAAAGAGCTGAAGGATAAGAACTGTCTACCCAGCACTTTCTACACAGTGAAAATATCCTTGGGGACTGAGGTGAAATACAGACATTCTTAAAAGAAGAAATACTAAAGGAATACATTATGAGCAGATCTGCTCTGAAATAATTGAAAGGGATTGTTTTTTGACAGAAGGGAAATTACAACTGAAGGAAATTTGGAACATACAGAATAAAAAGAAATAGAAATGGTAAATATTCATGTAAATATAATCTTCTCTGTAAATATGTCATTCCTTCTTCTCATGTTCTTTAAATTACTGGTTTAGGCAACTTTCTCAAATGACTCCAAATATGATCCCTCCTCCTTAATATTCATGCCCTCATGGAGCACCCTCTCCTTGAGTGCAGGCTAGGCTTAGGAGGTTGACTCCAAAAAACAGAATGTAGCAAAATGATGAAATGTCATTTCCATTAGATTATCAAAGACTGTGAAGCCCATCATTTTTCACACAGTTTTACATTTTGTATTTCCACCAGCAATGTATGAGAGTTTGTTTTCCTACAACCTTACTAACATTTGAAATTATCAGCATTTAAAAATTTAGCCATTCTAATAGTTGCATTACGTCATTTTGGTTTTAAAACCAAAATATAAAATGGTATAATTGCTCTGGAAAACAGTTTGGCAATATCTTATAAAGTTAAATGTACATTTACAACTTGGGCTAGAAATCCTACTCTTAGCTACTTACTGTAAGAAAGGAAATTTACGTTCACACAAAAATCTTTACTTAAAATGTTTATAGCTGATCTAGTTATAATTGCCAACAATTAGAAGTAATGGTTGCCCTTGAAACAGTGAAAGAACAAACACATTGTGATACATTTATATACTGGAATATTACTCAGA
Organism: Noctilio leporinus; assembly: GCA_004026585.1. NCBI lineage: Eukaryota > Metazoa > Chordata > Mammalia > Chiroptera > Noctilionidae > Noctilio > Noctilio leporinus. The sequence continues at coordinate 89,727 of PVIW01005305.1, forward strand.
AATAAAAAAGAATGCATTATTGACATATGCAACGACATGCATATATTTCAGATAAAAGAGGCCAGCCTCACAAAGTTACATTCTCTGTGACTCCATTTATGGGGCAGTCTCAAAAATATGTATACCAGAGGGACAGAAAATAGATTGGTGGTCTCCATGAATTAGGTAGAGAAAGGACACAAATAACGTGAAGGAGATTCTGGGGGTGATGAAATGGGCCTGTATCCTGACTGCAGTGGTAATTACACAATCTGCACATGTGTTAAAATTCACAGGTAGCCCTGGCTGGTAGCACAGTGGATAAGGTGCCGGCCTGTGAACCCAAAGGTTGCAGGTTCGATTCCCCAGCCAGGGCACGTAACCAGGTTACAAACCAGGTCTCCAGTCAGGTCTGTGGCTGGAAGCAGGTGAAAAGCAACCATACATTGATGTCTCTCTCCCTCTCTGCCTCTCTCCCTTCCCCTCTTTCTAAAAATAATGAAATAAAATCTTTTAAAAATTAAAATTAAAAAATTCATAGGGAGCCCTTGCTGGTGGCACAGTGGATAAGGTGCTGGCCTGCAAACCCAAAGGTCGCTGGTTTGATTTCTAGCCAGGGCACATAACCAGGCTGTAAGCCAGGACTCCATGCAGGTCCTTAGCTGGAGGCAGGTGATAGGCAACCATACATTGATGTTTCTCTCCCTCTCTACCTCTATCCCTTCCTTTTTCTCTAAAAATAATAAAAAATCTTTAAAAATTCATAGAACTGCATAGCAAAACAAACAACATACCATGTTAGTTACAATATAAAATTTTGTAATTAAAATGCTGTGGCCCTTGTCTTAAACATCTTATAGGCAGGAAGATCAAGAGAATACAAAACACCTGTTGAATGCTTTTACCAAGTGGAATTATATTATATATGCCCTTACCTTAAAGAAAATCTCTTATTCACACTTTGACAAGAAAGCGAAGCTTCATTCTATTCTCCTTTGTAACAGGGATCTTCTTCCTCTTAAACCCAATTTCCTCACATTCTTTGAACTAGACATTTACCTCCATTACCCCCAAAGGAAAGGGAAATTCCATTAGAAATATTATGAAAAATAGGTTTATTAACTAGGAAACATCGAAAATTCCATCTCATCAAAGAGAAAACTCCTGGAGTCATTTAGCTAAACTGGATTTTCATGTGATCCAACTAGAGTCCCCACCACCATCATAATCCTGCCCCTTTCTCACACCTCCCCAAGAAAGAGAATCTCTCCATATTGGCCAGGAATAGTCTTCACATACCACATTCATGAAATAATTTGCCCTCAAATTGTAATGTTTTCCTTTTCCAAATAGGCAGAAAAAAAGAAAAGTAAAAAGCCTAACTTTTTCCTTATAGATTCTTAAAATCTAACCAAATTCCTTAGGAGGTTTTATTATTCCTACACCCTATTCCAATATCTCATTTCGTGCTCACTCCTTAGCTTCTGCAGTTCAGTTTCTACCATCAGTGTTTCACCAAAAGCGATCTTGTTAAGGTCACTAATTAATTCCATGTTAAAAAACTATTTGTCCCCAGCTAATACCATCTGTGTTAATCACCTCTTCTTTTGAAATACTCTGGTGACTGCTGCATTTTCTTTGAAGGCTTAGCCCCATCCACCCAGCCATAAGATGCTGAATGTCCAAAAGCATGGGTAGTAGACAACCTTTATGTCTTGCCTGCTATGTTTTTCTGAGAAAATCATAACCACCTCCAGAGCTATAATTATTATATACACTATAATCATCCCTACATTTATACCTCTAGTCCAGACCAAGTCTGAGATTCATATCTTTATTTTCAACTTCCCACTACACCTCTGTTTAGAAGTCTCAAATTAGACATACCCAAACTAAGCGTATTCAATTCAACATATACAAAACCAAAGTATTCGTCTTTCCCCTGAAATATGACTCTGCTTCTGCTCCTCCTTCTCAGGAACCTGACAAACCTAAGAGCTCATTTTGAACCTTCCTCACTTCAACACCCTTGTCCAGCACGCCATCACAAAGTCCTGGTGATCCGTGGACTTGTCCAAGAATCAGCATCTTAGACCTCTACCTGGTCTTCCTGCATTCATGGCCTGTTCTCTAATCTGTTCAAAATGCAACTATAGTTATTTCCCACCTACCATTCCTGGTTGCCCTCATCCTATCTAACTGGGTCTAAGATTGCCAATAGACACAAACTGGTCCAGGCAACTGTGTCTGCATATACGTATGTGTGGGTGAGGGTGAAAAAGAAAAACCTACACAAGCAACTTTTTTTTTTCCCACAAGCCATTCTGAGAATGTGTCTGATTGTGTATTCCAACCATGTTTCAAAGCCTCCCACACAGTATCTAGGTTCGTTCACTATTTGAAATCACCTATGACTTTTCATAGGAAATGCCAAGTTTTCTGTGGGGTAAACCTCTTCATCACTTTCCATTTTTATTTTATTTTTTCTCTTCATGGCATGCAGAAATCATGTAACATGAGTAAATTTCAGGAGGCTTTGCTTTTTTTTTTTTTTTTTTAACTTTTATAGCATTTATTTTATGCTAAATTTGTTCCCAGGCTACAAACTTTCATTTCTTCATTTTCTTCTGAAATATCTTTTTCTTCTGTGCAACCTCTTCTCTGGTTTAGGAACAATCTGCTTTTCTCAGTAGCATCATCTCAGTGCGGCAGGGATAGCTCATGTGTGGCTTAACACACCCATGCGTTCTGTAAGTTTTATGCTGCATCTCGGGAGCTCTGTTCACCTGCTTATGCTGGATGACTAGAGAATCTCCAGCTCAGCAGTACTCTGCATGGTTGAGCATGTGAAGCAAAAGCTCAGCTCTCCTTTGAGCCACTGACCTGTGTCCAGTCCCACTGGTGTGCCTGGGCACACTTACCAACTCCAGCAAAGTAACAACAGGATGGCACACATTGCTTTTGTAGAGTGAAATCCTTCGGAGACTTGGTGGCTTTCCAGATATGCATATCCTTGCTGGCCTGGGCAACAAGGCCAATGTGAGTGTTCTTAAAGTGAACGCGAAGATTCACAAGAAGATTTGAACTTCTTGATTTTCATGATTTTGTGGGGTTTTCTGGGTCAAGGGAATAGCAAACCACTTTCAGAGGTTACCTCAGAGGAGGAGGCTTTGATTTTTGAGAGGCAGCACAGTGGGGCAGAAAGAGCTTAGATTAGGGAGTGAACGGGTGTAGATTTAAATCACAGCTCTGCAACTTATTATTATTATTTGAGCTCAATTGCCTATTTTGGAATAAGAATCTCATAGAGGTTTTTTTTTATTGTTGTTATAATTTGATGAGTTCATCTATGCAAACATGCTAACGTATCATTTGACATGAGGTAGGTAACCAGTGAATGTTTGTTCTTTCTTACCAGAGTGATGATGTCAAAATATTCTAGCACAAACAAAATCCAAAGATAATTTGCAAATTTCTCCATAGCCTAAGTTTGCCTAACAGACACTTGGAAGCATGTATTAAGCTGAAATTTCATTTTTTATTGATTCATTTTAACATATATATTAAGCATTTCCTACATACTAGGTTCTGTGCTATGCAACTTAAATTATTTAATCACCACAAATTCCCTGTGATGTACCATACTATCCCATTTTATAGCTAAGGTGTGCCAAAACTCAAATTTGAACTCAGCTCAACCCACGCCAAAGCTTGTGGTTTTACCTTTTGGATCCTAACCTCCCTCATTGAGAGATTCAACCCAGAAAACTCAAAGGAAGACTGACTGCTGCCTTTGCTCATCCAAGTTTCATCGGGGACCTATGGAGCCCTTCACTTCATTTTGCTAAAACCCAGAGCTGGAACTCAATCATAGGAACTTCTTTATATGAAGCAATTTCACTTCATTATATTATATGGCAACTTTAAGATTAAAGACCTAAAATGTACTTTATTCCACATTTGATATTATTGAAACAATATTTCTGGGATTATAGCATTCAATACGTCTTTCTGGCAGTGTTAAATACCAATACCCTAAAGGATTATTCATGCAGTGTTAAAGATAAGAACTTGGCAAGAGGAGAGAATTCTGATTATGATCTTTATAGAATCAGGAATAGTTTAGGGAACTGATTTTGATAATCCTGTTTATGAAAGTATGTAAGCCTCTATCTTTGACAACACTGATAGGTTTTCAAACAAACTATCTCTGAAGTGAAATGTCTGAGCCTCAGAGAATATTTCAAATGCACCGGGACTACGCATCCAGAATAGTTATGCAACACGATGCGCACCAAGTGCATATATAAGGAGTCATTAATTTTTCCCAAGGCTGACCAAAGCTTGAAATCTATCCCATTAGGGGATTCTATGTATTACCCCAAGAAAAACACATGTCTGTCTCACAGCCCACAAAGAAATCCATAGGAAAAAATGAACGATGTGTCTGGAATATAAGTTCACAAATATGACTGCTTTTCATAGTATTGGTGGAAGTCTGGCTTAAAGAACAATGTGAAACCACAGAGTACCCACAGTTAACATCCCTTTGCTCTGCTGGTTCCTGCTAACCCTGAATTCCATTTCTGTAAAATCAAATAAACATGATGGAATCTACTAATATTTCGTGTAAGAATATCCTAGGTAGAGAAATCTGAGGACAAGGACTTTTGCAATGACTCAGAGCTTGCATTTGACCACATCTTTTTTATCATTTTAAATAGTGAATATGTACTGAAGTATTGCACAATGCTGAGGATATGGTAGGTAGGTGCTCAGTGGTATACTGATCAATAGGCCAATATCTCAGAGATGTTTTTAAAAGGGAAAAGTTTAGCTAATAAATGTCTCTTTTTCTTTTTTTATATTTTCAAATGATCGACTTTTATCTTCACAATAACTTGTGGCCAAAGTATCAACAAGTCCATTTTCAAAAGACAGTTGAGAGCACAAAGCATGTCAGGGGTGACATCATTTAAAAAAAAAAACAAAAAGTTATACTGAAACTTCTCAATAAAGTATCTTCTCAGGGAATTTTTATAAATTTAGAAATGGTAAAGAGAGTTAGATACAGCTGCTTAAGTCGATCTCTACATAACCATGGGCCCGCTTTCACAAAATAAAATAATATTATCTTGCACTGATATGGTGGATATATTCTAAGGTGATCCCAATAAGTCATCGCCTTGTATAATCCTTTCCCCTTCAGCATGAGAAACATCTGTGATGTGCTTCTAACCAAGAAAAATGGCAAATGTAATAGGATGTCATTATCATGTTTTGGTACATTACATTATAAAGCAACAATAATGAAGTGTCATTATTTCCATGATTACATTTATGTGTTTGTATTAGTCTTCTAGGGCTGCCATAACAAAGTCCCACAAATCTGGTGGCTCAAAACAACAGAAATTTATCCTCTCACAGTTCTGGAGGGGAGAATTCTGTCTGCAAGGTATCTGTAGGCCATGTCCTCTCTGAAGGCTCTAAGAGGGGAATTTTTCCTTGCCTCTTCTGGTGGTTGATAGAAAGCCTTTGCCTGTAGCAGCCTAACCTCAATCTCTGGTTCCACTGTCACATGTCACCTGTCTTCCATCTGTGTATCCATGTGCCTCTATTTCCTTATAAGGACACAGTCATTCAACTAGGGCCTACTCTGCTCCGTATAAACTCATCATAAGTTGACTAATTACATATGAAAAGACCTAATTTCCATGCCTGGCCACATTGTGAGGTTCCATATAGACATGAATTTTGGGGGATACTATTCAACTCAGAACAATTAAGATAGACTTTATTTTAGCAGACAGGAGGGAAGACCATTCCCTGTTAGCTTGATAAGTAGCTCCAGGTTTTCCAAGGGTTCATGAGGAAGCCATAAAGCAAAACATCGCAGGCAACCTCTAGGAGCTGAGAGCCACCTGCTCCTGGCTGACAGCCAGCAAGAAAATAGGGACCTACATTCTTCAAGCTCAAGGAAATGAATTCTGCCAACCACCAGAGCTAAGAAGAAGACCAAACCCCAGAAATGAATGTAACCCACTGACATCTTGATTGCAACCTCATGAGAGCCTGAGGAGAAGGCCCAGCTAAACCCAGACTCCTAACCCATGCATGTCATGAAGTAATAAATATATATTGTTCTAAGCCACAAAAATTGTGGGAATTTCTTACACAGCAATAGGAAACTAATATAAATGATACAGTGTTTTAAAGGTTTCATTCATCATATCTCATTTACTCCCCACAGCTCAATCCAGAGGCATTTCTTTCAGTTCTCAGTTATATATACCACCCACATTTTACCAAGTTCACATGGATCACAAGAAATTACCTACAGAACATGAGTCTGCTTAGCCAAAAATCACAGAACTTCAGTCTCAGAAGAACCTCAGAGATCATATATTTCAGTCTTCTCATTATACAAATGAAGAAACTGGGCACCAGACATAGAAATAAATTCTTAGTCACCAAGGTACTAAGTAGAAAAGGCAAACATGGATCCACAGGTTTCCTGGGGTCCAGTCTAAGGTTTTCTTCAATATTGTACAATAGATCATCATCAACCCTTTAAGATCCCTAATATCAAACAACAACAGAACTAAAAATAAATCATGAACTTTTAGAAAACATGTATCAGTGCCAGTCACATTATAGCACTCAATAAATACAGGGTGGAGCAAAGTAGGTTTACAGTTTGTATGAAAAATAATACACTAATTAATAAATAATAGAATAATAAACGCAGGGCCTCACATTCTTACAACTACAAGCCGACTTTTGCTCCATCTGTATTTGATGAAAACTGATATCCTGTTTTCATATACTATCACTGTTATAAAACATAAAAGATACCAGCCCATCCCCAGAGATTTTGGTCTGAAGACAGCACAGCCCTATAAAAGCCAGGGCTTCTCTACTGGTGTCAAACCCACCTGAATTCCAATGCAAGTTCTCATGTTTATTCAAATATAAACTTGGGAAATCTCCTCAGACTCTCAGTTGTCAGTTTCCTCATCTGCAAAACGAAGATAAGAGCAATAGCTTCCCCTTGTTGTTTCTAGGTTCAAACAAAATAGTAAGTGTAAAATGCCTGGCATTTACAGGGTGCTCAATAAATGTGACTGCTACCATTTGTTGATGATTTTTTTAAAATAAAGAACAGTTTTCCACTTCAGATATCTCTCTGAACTACAATCTATTTCAGAGGCATTTAATGCAAATGTACTTTTAATTCTACATTAAGAAGTATTTTCTTTGAAAGCAATATTCTAGCATAAGGATTTATTCTTCTATGGTCTAACCACCCATCTTTCATCCCCTCAACAAGCTCAATAAAAAAATAAAGGCTTTAAAAGTCTAGAAAAACATATTCCATTTGACTAGGCCCAAATTCACTGACACGTAAGAACCACACACAAAAAAGGGGGAAAGGCAGTGACTTGAAGATCCTTAAATTAATCATTGATTAGGAGTTTACATAATTTAGAGGTAGTAATCCAAACCTGTTTCAAATTAGATGAGAGCAGAAAAGTGATGTGGAAGTAGTTACTGTTAAACTGAAATTCTTCTGATTGCACTATTTATCAGGTAGTATTTCAGATAATTAAATAGAACTATGAGTAACATGAAAGATTATAGTTATGGTTCATTTTTGCACATGTCTGTTGAGACTTAGAAATTATGTGCAGGCAGAGTTGGAAAAATTCCAGCATGGACCATATTGAATTAGACAACAGCTGGTGAAGAAGGTTTAGTTTAGGAACAGTTCTGACAGCTGAAAAAAAAGTAATATGTGGTCCACAATAAATTTCACATTAAAAATTAGCAGTAAAATAATTACAAGCTCATTAGAAATGTACTGTCTTGATTTCAAAGCTTCAACAATCTTCCTTGGGGTCATTTAAGACCAGTTTAAGGTTCTTTAATCTCTGCTCAAGAGAATTTATTCTCTAGCAGGTGTGCCTTAAAGCTAAAAATGTAGACATGACTTAAAATCATTTCCATGAGTTTCAAGCACTTCCACATGTTTTAAAAAACTGTAGTCATTTCAGTGTTGCCTGAGACACAGAAAAGGTCATAGGGAGAGGAAGCTGTGAAAAACTTAATCCTGCAAATCTCATGACACATGGCATGATGCAATGGGGTTTGGAGCCAGAAGCCTTGAGTTCAAGCCTCTCCTCTAAGTAGGAGGGTTGGGGTAGAATTCTTGTCCTTTTCAGACTTTCATTTCTCATCCAGCTTGAGAACAATGCCCACCTTCCAACTATGGTGGTAAGTGGCCTATATATTGGAGGTAGGACAACAGGTTTGTGCTGCCCAAACTGGGCACCAAGGAATCCCAGGACACCAAAGCACACTTACAGAGTATTACGGGATCTTTCAAATTTTCAAGAGAAATACAGAAATAGTCTAAGATCTGTCAGCCGCTGCATGAACTGCCAGCTCAAGATAGTTGACAGTTGCAACATCAGCTCATACTATGTTCCCTTCAGTGATGCCATATCTTTATGAAGTTCCACTGTGGTGGTTGCTAGACAAAAATGAAGTAAGGGCCCCAGTTGGTGGCACAGTGGATAAGGTGCCGGTCTGCAAACTCAAAGGTCGCTGGTTTGATTCCCAGCCAGGACACATATGGCTGGAGGCAGGTGAAAGGCAACTATACATTGATGTTCTCTCCCTCTCTGCCTCTCTCCCTCATTCTCTAAAAATAAATAAAATCTTAAAAAAAAAAAAAAAAGATTGTTTAAAAATAACTATGTATTTTTTATAAATGAAGGGTGAAAAAATCAATGTAGGACTGGAAATGAGGGTGGTGGTGCCAATCTGATTCCAGTGTCTGTGAGGTGTTAGGTGCCCAAGGGATCCATGCATCTTTTCAGTAAATAACTATTAAGGCTAAAATAACTTTTTTCTTCAACTAGGTGTATTACTTTTTCTCAAAGAGCTGCCAAATTGTTAGTCTAAAAATAGATTTTAAGTTGTTGGACATAACCACTCAATTAATAATAGTTATTTTGGCCTAGGAATCCACACAAAATATACTGCGATACTGAGGGTGCCCCCAATTGCAAAACTTAAGAAAACTGCTGTGGATACCAACACATTCATTCTCTCAAACTTAATGTTCTTTTGCAGGAGTGACTCCTTTTTCTCATTGGTTCTGTTCTCGTTAGTAATGCTCACTACTATTCGCAGCCCTTGCCAGGTAATGGGGCCATGGGATTATCTTTGGCCAGTGGAATTTGAAGAGGTTATGGACTCTTCATATGAAGAGTGAATGGAGATTCACTCTTGCCCAGGTGAGTTATCTCCCTGAGATGGGCAGACAATGGAGCTCAAGATCTAAGTCGCTTCATTTCTCAAGTTACTGTAGGAAGACAAGTTTTCCTGGAGAGTCAACCTGGGCTCACTAAGTCCAGCCAGTGAGACTTGGCAGTTTGACTAATACTCAAACTGTTTTTTATAACCCTCTCTATCATTCTTCTAAATACACCTTTCTTACATTTTTGTGACCAACTCCAAAAGATAATTAGGTAATGACTGGTACTGTAGAAAATATGGCCTGAATAATAGAAGCCGGGAAGGTGGAATACCCAAAGAATAATAGTCATGAACACGGTCAACTAAAAGAGCCTGATCATAGTGTAATGGCCCAGATCAGAACTTAAAGGAAAAAACACATTAATTCAATCAATGTCAAGCTGTGGTATATAACATCTTAAGGGTTAAAAAGAAAATTGCAAACATTTTAACAGAATTATTACAGTTAGGTACAAGGACACATGCAGTGAGATAAAGCCACTTTTATATAAAATGTTGGAACCATAGGTGTTCAATGTATTTTCTGTATCTTGGGAATCTGGCATTATATCACAAAAGGAGAAGCAATTCAAATATGCACACATTACCATGGTGGAGGAGAAGGCAGAAAGGAAGTCATCACTCCCAAGAGTTTTAGAATAAGGATAGGAAGATAAGGCTTTGAAAGTAAAATCTAAATAAATTACTCAATACCTCAGATACAATAAAGAAGAGGAGTCCAACTAGGATAAAGTCAGGAAAAGGAGAAATGCATTCATTGATTCGCCAATGTTTATCGAATATCTTAATGTGCATTCCATTAACTGGGACTTGGTATCTGATTCTAACAGGGTATTAATCTAGCAAGAAGACAGACTTAGAAAAGCATAATCACAATATAATGTGTCAATTGCTATAAAAAACAATGCCCTGGAATATCACAGATTTATAAAAATTATTTTGCCTAGGAAAATCAGTGACATTTACATCAAAGAGGAAATACTCAAGCTGGGCCTTAAAAGATGAACAGATAGTGCTTAGAACTGTGAAGTTTTGAGATTGTACCTTATTAGTAAACTGTCTTGCAAACAGTTTCATCAATGCTGGCAGAAAACATGAGATTCCTGAATCAAACAGAAAGGACTTTAACTCAGAGCCACAGTCACTGTCACAGCCTTATACGATTCCTGAGCCCCACTTTTCATGGATCACCCAACAAGGGCCAAGTAACACTTGCACACACAGTGGGCTGCATTACAAGGGAGAAACCCTGAGCTTAGTGTGGCCAGATTTTCTTAATAACAGGCAATAAATATGCCTGCCCTTTGCTCTAGAGGAAGACCTCTGTCTTTCAAGATTGCTTGTCATGTATACATCCTGGAAAAGATAATCCAGAAAGAAGATAGTGAATGCCTCTGCTCATAAGAAATAAAAATGTAAGTGATCCACGGAGAATTCTCCTTCCACAAGCAGGAGTTCACCAGAATGGTAACGCATAATACCTTAGCAGAATGTATAATACATTTGAAGGACTGTAGTACCAAATACCTTTCAAAAAATGAAGCAGGGGGAGAAACAGGCAGGGGCTAGTGTGTGTTAGAAAAAAAAGAATAAATCCACAGAATTACATTGAAACTACATTACTGAATAAAGAAAAATTATAGACTATTAACGTATGTTCACCAATAGTTATTTAGGGTCTTGCGAACATAGGGAGCCATCATAATTTTAAATGAAGAGGCAAATGGTATCTGGAAGAAGTGTGACAAAAACATTACTGCTGAAGGAGAACAATTTAGGCCCTTTGCCTATAGTTAGGCTTTTGCAATAAAATTGGTTAGGGGAAGTAAAGATCTAAATTAAAGGAGAAGCATTGAGCATTAAGAGAAGTTGTTGAATTAAGAAGGACCAACAAAAAAATAAGAAAGTCAACTGAAGATGAAAATGAGCGTTCAAGAATAAATGTGAGTTACCTAGCAGATTTAGGAGGGGAGGGTTGTTGAATCAATAGTGATATCACTAATTGTGATAGAAAATGCTAGAGATGATACAAGAACTATTATCTTAAGAAGATCCATGTGGCAAATCCAGAAGGGTTTCTGAAGCTCCAGGGAGGAGGAACTGGCAGGAAGAGGTAGGCACCAAGATAACAGCTGAAGACAAAATAGTGGAAGAAAAAACCCAAGGGGAACTATGACAAACAGAAAAAAAACAACTGCTTATATATGGGAAATACAAACCTTATTTCCCATAAAAAGTATGTGTGGGAAGAAGAGAAAAAGCTGATGAGAGTAATTGGAAAAAAACAGTAGAAGAGGTAGAAAGGGAATCAAGACAATGATATGCTAGAACCAAAAAAGACAGTTTCAAAAGGGAAAGTCATCAGCAAAAGAGTCAATTGGATGCAAGTTGAAAAGTACTGATTGTATTTAACTTTTGAATCATCACAGATTTCAAGAAAATAGTAGGGGCAGAAGGCAGAGTATAGAAAGAAGCCAGCTTCTTATTTCAGAGGAGATGGGAAAAGCAGGTTCAATCAAGCTGGCATCAGCTTACCTGGTGTGATAACCTGTGAACTGTGAATAAAATAAGGCACTTTTCCAAATATACACCTTAAAAAGGAACTTTCCAAATAGCACCCATTAGTCATCACTTAAAATCCTCTCCACTATACAATGCTACTTAGAGTCATAAAGTTTTTTTTTTTTTCCATTTCAAAGATCCCCTAATAAAATGCAGTTGATCCTGAAAAAAAAAATGTAATAGTTTCAACTCTTCCTCTGCAGGATTAGTTCACAAGGATTTAACAGAGAAAATGTTCTTGGCTAATGAGACAGCAGAGTGGTCTTAGTATTCTAAAAGTAGAATAACAGAGGAAAGAGTCTATTAAAAGGGGGCCTGTGAGGTCCCAAAGAAACAAGACTCCTATTCTGAAGATTTGGTTAAGAGTCTGGCTAGGCTGTCTTTTTGTGGCTGGTTCTGCCAAACATTTTTTTTTGTTAACTATTTGAAGACACAGGACAGTTAAGAAAATGTTCAGTGTACAGTAGAAGAGAATTTAACTTAAAACACATAGTAACTGGTGAAAAGTTACAAAAGTGTTATTAATAGTTGTTGTTGCTACGCAGAATATCAGGATTTTAAGCTACTGCACTCGCTTTGATTAAATTATATCAAACATGTTTTTGTGACACTTCAGAGCAAGGCAGATCTATAACAGAACATTCAACCTATTAAAAGCTGCTTTCCAGGTTAATAAATTAATCAAGCACTTAATGAAATACTATGGTGCAAGATAGTGTTTGAAGTAAGAAAAAGATAAATGCGAGTTGGGTATTGTTTTACTGGAAAGGTAAGTTTTTGGCTTGTAACAAGGAATTGAATTAAACACAAATAAGATGGTTCCAAGTTGGTCAAATGTTCATCTCATTAGAAACAGAAATGCTGCTGTGGGAATAAAAACTCCCTGGCAGGCAGCACAATTCAAAATCTCCACTGGGCAAAAAAATCCTCATCCATATCAACTAGAAAAGAGAAAGAAATAATGGAATATACCATCTTTTTAAAAACTCATCACCAAGTTTCATTTAACTTTATGATTTCCTAAGTTTCAGAAGCAAATAGAGGTTTCCACGTGATTGATCCTTCTTATAAGCCGTTCCAAACATTAACCAATTACAGTAGTACCTTCTAAAAGATTTAAAGGAAAACAATATTATTGTACTTCAAAAATATGCATCCATTTATCTCCCTAATTTTCTTTTTTCTTTTCTTCTTTTTCTTTGGTAATTATTAATGCTTGAAATTTTCTGTGAACCTAAAAATAAGAAAATGAAGTTTCTTTTTTAAAAAATTAGTGTTTGAGAGCAGGGACTATGTTTCTACATGTCTAAAATGGAAAAATCCCAAAGGTCGCTGGTTCGATTCCCCAGCCAGAGCACAGAACGAAGTTGCAAGCCAGGTCTCCAGCCAGGTCTGTGGCTAGAGGCAGGTGAAAGGCAACCATACACTGACGTTTCTCTCCCTCTCTGCCTCTTTCCTTTCCTCTGTCTCTAGAAATAATAAAATCTTTTTTTAAAAATGAATAAACTTTTATCTATTTTATCACATTATGAATAAATTGAAAATCTAATAAAGTTAGGTCTTCTAGTGATTTAAAAAAAATGGATTCCTAATTCAAATTTTACAAGTCCTTTCCAATTTCAAAATGTAACTCTAGTGTCTGGAACGAGAGAGGTAATGGTGCATTGATTATTTATAAGGTGCTTTACACCATACGGAAGAACCTCATCTATCAAACGTGGGGCGAGAAGGACATGTAGGTGGAGAGCTTGCATACAGGTCACGAGCCCCTTGGCTAACAGCTCCGCTGCAGAAGGAACTTGACTTGCAGCCACATAGAATTTGGCCACTGCCTACAAAATTTAAGGCTTCTAAGTCCTCTTTGTCCCAGAAATTCTATTTCGAGAAAGTTATTCTGATGAAAAAAAATCACAGATGCAAACAAAGATGTATTTACAAGACTGTCATAACAATGGTGTCCACTGCAAAACTGAAAACTCAAATATCCATCAATAGGGGCTGATTCAATAAAGAGCTGTAACACTGCCCCATGAAAGAATATTCTGTGGCCATTATAAATCCACATATAATATACAAAGACTAGTAAACAGCAAAAAAAATGATGTTCACAATAAATGGTGAGTTTAAAAAACAAAGGGTTTAAATAGTATCTATGGTACAACTAATATTCTAAATATACATAGAGCTATAATATAGATATAGATATGAATAGAAGACTTAAAGATCCATGCTAGTCAAGGTGATTATTATTAACCAGGTCTACTGCAACTCCTAACTAGTTTTTATCTAACCTTGGCTTCTAATAATCCTACTTCTAGACTGCAGACATACAGTTTCAAAATGCAAATCCTATCATGCCTTTCCCAGTTAAAAATACTTAACTATGTTCCCGCCACTTTTAGGATACAAAACAAACCTGTCTTATAATTTGCAATGATTGTTCTCTGCCTGGTTCTGTCTTTCTCTTTATGTCACCTCTTGCCACTTTCCTCTAGTCTTTCTTCACCCCATTGTCTCCTAACAGCTGCCCCCCAAAATTCAGTTCCAACAGACACCATTCTTATCCTGGGCCTCGGCATTGTTTCCACCCTCCCTGATTTAATACATCTAAGATGCCTCAGAAAACCCATTTCTAAAGAGGAATTTATATTTCCTATCACACCAAGAAACAGGCAAAAGGACTTTCAATCAGCCCTGAAGCAAGGTCTTGGCTAGAGAAGAAACAAAAGTGCACAAAGGCAGCGGGCCTCTCTCTATAGGGTTTCTCTGGCAAGCTGCTCAACTTAGCAGAAGGACAAGAAGAACTTTCCATACCATTTGGGTATAGAAAATGGAGAACCTACTTTTCATCTCTGTCTTTGAATCGTGGTCATAGAAGAAGGCTGATTCATTAGCAACACTCACATTCTCATCACCGCATCCACTGCACACACCAACTATGTGTCTTTAGGAAAATCATTTAACTTCTCTATACCTCATTTTTTGATGCCACGTAATGGGAGCTAAACTCAGTTATGTATCTATTTCTATATTTTGTCCTGATAGCTATAACTCTAAGACCTGCTGGCCTTAATGTTTACCTTAACTTGATTTTACCTGCATACAAAATTGGCCTTGAAGGACATACACTGATTTGCCCTGGCCCTATGTACGTATATAAAGCCCTAGGAATGGACTTGGCCAATAGATGCAACCAACTAAAATTACTAAGGGAAACAGTACATGGCATTAGCTGACAAAGCAAAGCATTTAGCCAAATACATTCAAATCCATAGGCCAAACCTGGGCAACCCAAATGTTTCATACATTTTAGTGGCTGTTGAATCTCTGAACTTGTATGGTGTGTATGTGAACTTCTCACAAAGGGAGCCCCCCCACAAGTGCAAACAATCCCCCTTGTGTGCCCAGGGCCTAGACTGTTTGGGGCTACATGGAGATAAATTCACCAACAGGCTGTGGAATGGGGCACCTCTGGAGGCTGATAGGCTAATAGACCCTCACCCTCTCAGTACTCCACATTAAAACTCCTTTGAAAAAGGCACTCATGAAAGGGAAATAGCATGTCCTGCAGGGAGAAACCAAGGTAGACAGTGAACCCTTTCCCTCATAATTTTTCTTACTAGTCTTTCTGATTTTACAGCATGATATTTTCTGAACCTTTTAGTAAAATGGAGGTTTCTCATTTCAGCCTAACTGCTGTTAATCTGTTCCAAATGTTAAAGTTGCAAGTAAGGTCTGGTAACCATCGCTGTATGGAGTTGATAATAGGAATAGAGCCGATCGCCATCTGGTTTGGTTCAGAGTACAACTTGCTGCCTAATACTGCAGAATTTGAGTTGGAAGACCCCTGCATTTCACGAATGCCACAGAAAAGAATTTAAAACAGCACTCCCCAATAGTCAGATGTCCTTATTTATTGCTCTATAGGTTTGCTAAATATGGAATATCGTATTACTAATTTTGGCAAATTCCAGGGTACATAAACAGGCCAAAACCTCTTAACATAAATTATGCCAGAGCAGCCTAATGATAATTTGAAAAATTCATGGTGCTTGTTTTCCAGAGTTGTGACAGAAAACCATTTCAGAAATAAGAAACAAAACTTGAAATCAGTTTCTTGTTGCCAGTCTCACTTACCAATGCTGCTGTTGTAGATCTATGAAAACACACTTTATCCTACCACATTATGAATAAATTGGAAAATCTGATTTATCTAGAACTACCAGTAATTTTTTAAATGGATTCTTGATTCAAAAGGAAACATTTCAAAAGTCCTTTACAATTTCAAAATCCTTTGTTGTCAGTATTAGAATAATTCTGGCAACAATATAACTTTATATAGTACAAAGAAACCTTTCTTCTAATTATGTTAAATTATTCCTAGGTATGGCCCTGGCCGGTAGCACAGTGGATAGATAAGGCGTTGGCCGTCGAACCCAAAGGTTGTTGGTTCGATTCCCAGCCAGGGCACATAACCAGGTTGCAAGCCAGGTCTCCAGCCAGGTCCGTGCGTGGAGGCAGGTTGAAAGGCAACAGTACATTGATGTCACTTTCCTTCTCTGCCTCTTTCCCTTCCCGTCTCTCTGGAAATAATAAATTAAATCTTAAAAAAAAAAAAAAAAATTATGCCTAGAACCTACGTGTCTACTTTAATGACTAGAGCCCCAGAGACCTATATATGAAAAGTAACAAGTCTTTGAATAACAATTTCCTAGTTGCCTGAAATTCCTGCTCTTTAATCAGAGCACTTATAAATGATAATCAGAGAATGTAAACTCTCCATAAGCAATGCAAAAGCATGAAATGCCCCTCTGGCAAGAGACCCCAATTTCCTTAAGACACATTGCTCATTTATTTGGGGGATGCATGCCCTCAAATCACAAAAGCAAGACAGAAATGCAGTAAGAAAGACAACCCTTCTTGACAGACTTATTTCTTTATAAGTACTGAAGAGTATATTTCAAGGCACTTCCTCTACTGCAAGGAAACAAGATTTATTTAGATATGACTTTCTCAATTAGCAACAGTTTCAGAAATTCTGAAATTTTTTGCCCTAGGCCTCCTACTTTTTAAATAAATTCTATTAATAATTTGTGTCATTTTAACAAGACAGACTTTCTAATATATCCCTGTTAAATACCTCTAAATATCTGAAAGCTAATTCCTTTGATTAGATGACTTGAATAAAATCATGGATTTTCAATGCTGGAGTAGAAGTCATCTATTCCAACTCTCTGCATCCATTTGTAGGCATGTGAAAAAGTATTGCCCTAATTTAAAGACCTCCTAATTAGATTTTAAGAATGATCTTCCAAGATATCCTCTTAGAATTAAGTATTTCTTTAAACCTTACTTTCCTTCTGCACCTTCTGGCCTACTGGCCTGTCTGCTAAAAGAACAGCTCTTGCTTCCTAGACAAAGGCTATTATCTGTGAGCAATGGATTTTTTTAACAGAATGATTTCCATAATAAGAGCAAAACTGAGGTAAAAGAGCAAGCCTATTCCTTGTTCCTTTTTTCTCTTTCCCTTTCAATCTTCAAACTCCTTTCTTTTCTGGTTCTGCACATCATATCTCAGAAGCCTACTGGGTCTTTGCTTTGTCACCCACCAGACATAACTCTGCAGAGAGAAAAAGTGCTTCTGTGGCACATTATAACTTGTGCCAATAAATCCCCACAGTATCAAGAAAATTCCTTTGTACCGTGGTGAAGGCGCCTTCTAACAGTCAAGAAAGGAACACCAGTCCACATGTGCACCTTAAAAGAAACTTCATGTACTTTGTTTTCCCTCCCCATTTGACAGCCCTGCAATCTGGGAAGCTGAGCTGAAATGGGTCTGCTCAGTACTTGCAAAGGAGACAGTTCGAGAATACCTCTTACTGCAGGCTTTCTCTCGCCCCACCCCCTTATTCATATCCCTCTTGCCCGGGCATTGTGATGTGAAGAAAGCACATTGAATTCCAGATAAGCAACAGGGTGATTCCATCACCTTCTATGAATTACAAACCCTTACTGTGCCCAAATTATAGAACAGATTTTTTTTTAATTTCTTTCAGCCCTAGAAGTCTAAAATAAATTTTCAGAAACAAAGTCTAATTACCTATATGGTTGGAAATGGGTTGATGGGCTACTGAATTTGAAGAAGTGGAATAAAGTTAAATGTATACAACACTTAAAACACTCTGAACTCACATTCTCCTTTTTGCCCGCTTCATTAATTTGCTCTGAGGATACACCTCCAAAACTAAATTGCATTTTCCCTTCACACTACGCAAGTTCAGCATCATCCTCAAGACCTAGTTCATGTCTAACATTCTGCCTGAAGCCTAATTACTGTAACCCTCATTAAATGTGCTATCCTCTGAATATTATACCCAAAGTCTCTGCGATTACTTTTCTCTTTTTTTCATGTGTTAGTCTTATCATCCCATCGAAATTGTCATCCCCTTGACAAGCTGGATGGGAGGATAATAAAACTGCTGTGAGCTTTGGTTCTCTGCCTTCTCTCACCACTTTCTAGCTGTGTGACCATGAACCGGTGCTTGAAACGATCTGTGTCTAAGTTCCTCATCCCTAAGACAGAGCTAACAACGTGGTGCTCACTTGGTTTTGGGGACCTAGTTAATCAATAAACACTTGTTTATGAATCAATATTTCCTTAATTATTTAGAAAGTTTTAAAAAGTATTTCAGTCTCATTATAAAAAAAAAAAAAAAAAAAAAAAAAAGTCCATTGAACAGCATTTTAGACCTAAGAATAGAATAGCTGGGTGACTCTGTACTGACCTTGCCTTAGATGTTGATGTTTAAAAAGGAAAATGTTCTTCACAATTGTAATTGATTTGGCTCTGCCTCTCTCAAAATAGGAGGGACAAAGAAAAAAATTTTTTGAGCTTTGATGTTTGTTTCTATTCACAGTAAAGTACAATCTATCATATTCTCATTCTATGAATTGAACAGGTCTGCTGAAAATCCCTGAGGCCAAGAGGGTGTCCTGAAAAGCTGTAGGTGGCAGACAGGGGTTTAGATACCTCAGGTTTTTGACACACCATTCAAAGGAGGGGTGAGCAGTAGGATAGTACTTATCATCGAATGGACATAATTAGGGAAGGCCAAAATATCACTCATTTTAGCTCCTTTCCTCTGATGGAATACAGAATAGGCCCTGAAGGAAATTCTACAGAACACATTTCCCGTTTTCTTTTCTGAAAGTAACAAAACAGAAGCAAATGGCAATAAAGTTTAGTAAAAAACCCACTTACCTGTAATGGCTAACATTGTGATAGAAAGAAAGAAAAAGACAAGCTGGAAGAGTGTTTTCTACTTGTATGAATGAATTCTATTGTTCTGTTGGTCACTGAAGATTAAACTCCTCCATGTGGTTCCTTTAGGAAGAAGACAACCAGGCACTTTGCTGTTATCATCCTGTATCTAACATGTGGAAAAAACAATGGGTAATGGAACCACACACTTCTGTTGGCTCTTCCTGACGTACACCTCACAGGATTCAAATCTGCAACTCATGGAACTAAGTGCAGCTGTGATTCCACGAGCACACAATGAAAAGCAGTGCAAGTTGAGGGAATGACTACAGAGGAAGAAATTTCCACAAGAAATTCAAAAGAATCAAAGGCTCCTATGGTACCTTGGAATGCTAGAGAGATTGTGGAAGATCAATGGGGAACATAATACAATCACTTAGTAAAGCCCTGAATCAAGGAAATGAAAAGTGAATGGAGAAGAGAAATTCAAGAGGCATTTCAGAGGGAGGGCCTTAATGACCATGAAGGGAAGAACCAGGTTCCCTCAAGGTTTATACTTTGGCGGCTAAAAATGACAATAGAGGTGCCGAGGTTTCCAGAGCCGTGGTGTGGAGGACCATGTTGCTTCCGAACATCCTGCTCACCGGTACACCAGGGGTTGGAAAAACCACGCTTGGCAAAGAACTTGCATCAAGATCAGGACTGAAATACGTTAATGTGGGTGATTTAGCTCAAGAAGTCTGATCAGCGGATATCATGGAGTCTGGCAAGATGGCTTCTCCCAAGAGCATGCCGAAAGATGCACAGATGATGGCACAAATCCTGAAGGATATGGGAATTACAGAATATAAGCCAAGAGTTATAAATCAGATGTTGGAGTTTGCCTTCCGATATGTGACCACAATTCTAGATGATGCGAAAATTTATTCAAGCCATGCTAAGAAAGCTACTGTTGATGCAGATGATGTGCGATTGGCAATCCAGTGTCGGGCTGACCAGTCTTTTACCTCTCCTCCCCCAAGAGATTTTTTATTAGATATTGCAAGGCA
>PVIW01005306.1:0-109855 GCA_004026585.1 Noctilio leporinus
AGGACCTCCAAGGAAGTCAAGGAAGCTGAAGTTTCATGCTCTCAGGCGATTCATAATTTGTTTTACTGGTCAACTCACCATTGAATACAAATAGGTGCACCGGTGCCTCTGATTGGTGAGGAATATGTAGGCAAAAACCAAAATGAGGATAATGATACCAGGAAAATTAAATGGGGCTAGGTTGGTACAGAATGAATTTAAAGGATTTGCTCAAACCACTCAACTTGTAAATGTCTGAGATGAGACTCACATTGAATTTCCTGTTTCAAAACGCAGTCTTTTCTTCACAGGACCATGCTGCCTTCCAGACCCTGGGCCTCACAATGTGAGCTGAGCTGTTGTGTGTGTGACCTCACGTGAGGCAGCAGTGTGGCAACGGGCTTCAGCCTTGACAGGAGTGGGATCAGCTGGGCAGGGGTGGGTGTTCATCTTAATGGCTTTTTAAGGCCCATAAGCACTTACCTTTCTTCTTGGTCTCCTCTAGATTTGCTTCAACCCCCAAGTGTACCTTTGCTTTTCAGGCTCATGAGACCCAGTTGCCAACAGAAGGTGCTCTTGATCCACAGAGAGAAGCCCTGCTCTGCAATGTGAGTGTCCCAGAACCGTGTGACCCACCTCACTGCCATACAGAGAGTCAGGCTGCCTTCAGGGACACCTGCCTCCTAATGCTCCCCCAGCCTGACCCGCAGGGCTTGTTTACCCCCCACAGTGTCCCTGGAAGATAAAGGTTTTCTTCCCATTTTACAGGTAGAAAAACTGAAGTCAAGCAACCAATGGTGAATTTTGTTCTGAGGCCCTGGAGGCACAAATGAGACGTAACTGAGGACTAACACCCCCGCCCCATTGCTCACTCCAGCAAATCACTCAGAATTCTTGCATTTCCATCCACTTCCTTTCAACATGGAATATAACTCGTCCCCTTCCTACCCCCCCCCCCCCCCCCCCCCCCCCCCCCACACACACACACACAGCTCTGCAGTCCAGGGTGGCCAAGGAAGGGGAGCCTACAGGCTCAGGAGTCAGAATGAATCAGAGCGAAGAATGTTCCATCTTGGTGGCCTGCAGCTTTCAAGAACCAAGTAGCCATACGGCCCATCCTTCAACACACCCCTGCCATTACCTTCCGGAAGAAACACCTCAGGTTTCTCTGTCCCCGTTTTGTGAAAGAAGAGCAGGTGGCTCTGACAGGTAGGTGATGCGCTGCCCAGGGCCGGGGACTGACCTCCTGCTGCCCCCCGGGCCCAGAGCTCCGGCCACCGAAATGAACCTCCCAGGTGTGTCTGCTGGGAGTTCTGGGGTGAAGGCCTTTCTGTTTCATCTCTGTTGTAGAGGTATTGCGCTTCTTTTAGAAAAAGAACACGTGTCCCTCGTGCCCCCGGAAGCTTTGCAGAACCCAGTGTGTTTCGGTTTAAAAATCCACAGTTGGCCAAGTCGGATAGCCACGAAAAAGTAACAGGACAGGGTCAGCGTGAATAGGGAAATGAGCGCTAGCACAACAGATGAGCTTAGATGATTATAAACTTAGATTATTATAGCTTCCTCGGGTTTTTTATAAGTAGAGTCTTTTTTAACTCGTAAGAAATATTCATATATATATATATATATATATATATAGACACTCCCCCATAATAAACACAGAAGCACACTGTTCCCAGAATCTTTGGCTTGGCTAAAATATGATGATATTCTTAGTTCTTGGTATGGGGGAAAAGCCTTCGCACCAGCCAGGCTTTTTATAACTCTGACTCAGGGGCAGCATTTGCTGCAGAAGCAACCCTGAATAGCAAAGGAGCCAAACAATGCTAATGGGGCAAACAGAATGTAATTGCTTATGTGTGCTGGTTATATCCTGAAACAAATTGTTTCTTAATGCTGAGGTCAGACAGGGTTTAATTAGGAGAAATACAATTGGTGTAAAATTTTGCAGCAGGCTGCTTGTTTGGTGTCACGCCAAGTCCACATCTCTCTCTCCAAATGGAAATTTTCATTAGAGGCCATTGGCAGCCCTAGTTAGGCTGAGTTTCAACTTTTTCCGAGTCTCCTGGTAACGTGAACGTGAAACTCAGCATATCTGTTGCCTGATAAAGGGCTGTCCCCCTTGCATTTGCGAACACTTGAACATGTGCACGCTGGCTTTCCCGTGGCCAGCTGCCCCAGTTACCCTCCACCCCAGCAAACCACAACACTGCCCATGGGAGCTGGAGGAACTGAAGCAATCTTCCTCCTTTCTGGACCGGTTTTGTCTCCCTCTATATTCCCACATTAATAATACTTAATCTTCCCTCGGCAGATTACTGGGAAAATATTTTCACATGCATCCACTCATCCAATTTTACCAATCAACCGGAGAGGTGAGTGGTTTTATATTTATAGGCAGGAGATGCATGGAAGGTTGCATCCAGGATGGGCTAAGAATAGATCGCAAGTCTCCTGATTGGGGGTCCTGGCCTGAGGCTCCGTACTGTAGACTTCTGCACACCCACAGAACAGAACACACACCACCAAATCTGCATTTGCTCATTTAAATGAAACATGTGCAAAATCTCCCCTGTGCTGTTTTCTTGCGGCTGCTTTTTATATAATATCCATGAAGAAGGAAGAGTGAAAGGTGTTATTATTCAAAGCTGTGCCAATTTCCCCCAGATTTTGCAAACAGGCTTTATTGGATGTGACCTTTTTCTTTGTTGTCCCTCTTCCCACGCGTGCCTTTTCACACGCCGGCCGTCATCCATGCCCGAGGCAGAAATACTCCTATTTACAGTCATTTGAAGTGTCTAGATCTTCACACCTTCAAGGAGAAGATTTTATCAGTGTTTCTAATATAAATCTGTGTCTCAAAAGTGTTTAATTTATTTGGAAAATTCTGCTTCTGGGCTGCTATTGTTTCTCTTTCTTCTTTTTTTTCCCCCTTCCAGCTGAAGGCAGTTTTCATTACAGTGACAAAGACCCAACTATGTTCAAGAAAATTGCAACAGAGAGACCCCCCAAATCCATCTACCCAACAAAAAACTAAGTCATTTTCCCTGCAGTATCATATCAGCAGTAACCGTCATGGGTTTAAAGACATATGGGACCAAGTTTTCATTTTTATATGTGGTTCTTATTTGCTGAGGCTGGGCTCTGTGCACGTCCGGCTACATTTCATTTAGGGGCTGGGCCTCTGGGCCCGTGCTAATGTGCCTGCTTAGGGTCAGGGTAAAGCTCTGAGCAGGGCAAGCAATTACGAAGCAATCCTTGCTCCTCAGCCTGGCTGGGGCGGGAAGGCTGGAGGTCCTATCGGAAGGGGCTCTCAGCTGCCTCCAGCTCAGTCCTGAGCAGGTTAGAGAGTGGGGGTGACCTGGTGCTACCTTCGTGCTGACACCCAGGCGCTCCTCTTCCACATCAAGCTTACACCAGAGATGAAGAGCATTCTTCAATTTGTGTCTATACGATTTAAGCATCTAGAATTTTTAAATCCGCCTATGTTAATATTAGTACCGTTAGTTCTGCCATAACACTTGTTCCAAAATTGTCTATTTGTTCTGGTGCAATTGATGGCCTAGGAAATAATGGAAGTATAAAATGAATTTTGTGTTTTGGTGATGCTTTGAAAATAGGAGCTTTCAAAAACAGAAAACTGTATCCATCTGAATTGAACTGCAGCAGAATATACACACGTACATACCTGCAATATCGCCTCCCAGACACTCTGGTCCAACATGTGTGTTATTCCACACGCTGTATGTTTTGTTCTCCCTTTACATTTGCAAACTTTGCTATTAACACAAAACACAACAAAATCACATACTCATTCAGCATCCCACGCCTGGTTCAAAATGCCCAGCAGGGCAAACACAAAGATGGGTACTAGCTGTATTCGATGAAAATTGTTCAATCCTACAGAAGTGGCTGCTTTTGATGCTAACAGTGACTGGTTTCGTGGTCTCAAACATTGCTGCAATTTCAGATCCATAACCAGTTTCCTAACTCTTAAAGAAGAAATAATTTAAGAAGATGGAGCTACCCTGCATCAAATTTTCAGCTTTGAGGAAACGGGTATCTGTAATAAATATTTGCCTTGAAGAAGCTTCAGCTTAGGAACAGAAAATACATGCCCCAGGATTTAGGGCCAGGAAAGATCGCTTAACTGTGATGTTTAATGCTAACACTGACCCAAGAAGTGCCATTCCATAAGCATTTAGTACACGTGAAACTGTGCTCTCTGATTTTTGCATGACCCAAAAATGTGTTTGACTATTATGACCCCAGCTTATTATTTTCCATAAGCTCGACAGTTTTTATTGTGCAATTTTCTACAGCCCAGTGATTTTCTTGGGGATACATATGTCCATTATGTACCAGAACAAGTACAGCAGACTATACTTATTTTCTGTCTGGATGTGGCAATTGTCTTCAAATGTTTGATATATGATGGGTTAGGAGTTCAAAATCTAACATGCCCAGAAATAAATTCCTGATTATTTCCCCAGATTCTGTTTCACCCACAGTCTGTTCCATCTACGTTTATAGGTGGTTCCATCTTTCATTGGTCCTGGCTAAAAACACAAGAGTCATCCTAGAAACCTCTTCATCTTACCCCACACCCCAGTGGCTCTATCTTCAGAAAGTGTCACTTGTCAACACCCGCACTGTTCCCAGGTCACTGGATGACTCCAACAGCCTCTAAATTTGTCTCCTTTATCCACTTACATCCTTCACTCAAGTCTGTTCTAACCCAAGAGCCAAAAGGCTCCTTATACACAAGTCAGACAAGCCAGTTCCCCATGCCCCTCCTACGGCTTCCCACCTCACTATGAGTAGAAGCGGAGGTGCACAGAGCTGAGCCTGCCCACCTGCCCCACAGGCCGAACCCTCCCTGGCCTCTGCTACCACAGCTGGCCCCCCAGCTCACGCTGCCCACTATAGTGCCAGCATGGGTGCCACTCCACCGCATGTCAGTGCTTCTTCCTCAAAGATTTTGCTCAGTTCATGCCCCTGTCCAAATGGTTTTCACTCAGCTGCCTAAGTGGTTGGCTCACTTGCTCACTTACTGAAGGTCTTTGCTCAAAGGTCACCTTCTCAGCACATTATTTAAACTTGAACCCCCAATACTGCCACTCTGCCTTCCCTGTTTTAATGTTCTCAAGAACACTATCATGTCTATCTTCCTACATGAGTGTTTTGTTCTTCTACTGAAATATAATGCCCTGAAGATGGGTTTTGTCTGTTTTATTCACTGCAGTTTCCCTAGCTTCTAGAATAATGTTTGGTACATGGTATTTGCTTAATAAGTATTTGTTGAGTGCATGAAATAAGGGATCAGCCTCTCTACATGAGGTAGACAGAGGGATAATGAACCAATGTGCAGAAGTTACAGGGAAGTTTGATCTAAGGAATCATATTTCAACTATCAACCTGTATTTCTCAAGACTGCAGAGTCCTCTGTTACTAGACATGTCCTTGGGGCCTGGTCCATGGAGTCTGGTGCTCTATGAAAAGACAGTATGCCGAGGGGGTTGGTACATTATGTAGCACCTGAGAAAAAATGATACCCAAGGTCCTCCCCTGCAATGAATTCTATCATTCTTCCTATTTGTGTGGAATTCCCCAATATTGCATTCATTTCTCAGAAAAGGCTGGTATGCGCTCCCTTTTCTCTTAACCACTTTGTAATAGAGAAAGGAAGTTATATTATTATGTGGTAGGTTACACTCTACCACACATATGCTTTAAATAATCTCCGTATCACCTGGCTGTCCCATGGGCCTCAAAGGGTTAATCATCAAATAAGATATTTTGGAAAAAGAGCCCAACCAATAGAGATGTAACATAGACATGGCAACAAAAAGTCATCTATACAACATGCTCAAAGACGAACATCTTTTGAAATGTGTAACTTCTGTACAGCAATACCACAGAATGAGGTCTCTGTCTACAAGATATAAAGGTGTAATTATGAATTTTTTCATACCAAAGATACACTGGCAAAGAGAACTTATTTTATTTAATTTAGTCTTTATTGTATTTTTTCATTATTATTTAGTTCCCCTACACCCCCTTCCCCCCAGCAATCACCACACTGTTGTCCATGTCTATGAGTCTTTTTATGTTGAAAGATAAGGCTCATGTAGTCCCTAAGATAAGAGAAGTTTGCAATGGTAATTTGTTGTGGTTATTGTTAACAATCTCTCATTGAATAAAATATCCCTCAATATTCCAGGTGGAACCCCCCAAAAACAGCATTTACTTACAAAACATTGTGTATGTATTCTTACATGTTTAAACTTCAGTCACCTTCAAAGTACTCTCCACTTGATGCAATACACCTATTGAGATTTTTTTTCCTAGTGAGAAGATAGTTTCCGAACCTGTCGACTTTGATGCCTTTTAGTGCTTCTGCCATTTTTTGTTTGTTTGTTTGTTTGGTTTACCTCTTCCACTTAGGCAAAACATTTCCCTTTGAAGAATTTTCTCATCCGAGGAAACAAAATAATATGTTACTCAGAAGCAGATGGGGTAAAAAGGAAGGGTGAGGCATGAAGATCATGCCATTTTTTGGTCAAAAACTGCTGAACATTCAGCACAGCATGGGCAGGTGCACTTATAAATCACCCATCATGAAATGGGTAAATGCCTTGAAAGAGTTTTCAAAACAATATTCACTGAAGCCGAATGCAGCCTCTCACAACACCACCAGCTAGTACACTGATACAGATGGAAACACTCAGCTAGTGGGGGAAGCCTGTATTATTAAAAACTTTCCCTCCAGAAGATAATTTTGGTTTTTTCCTGTTTTGGTCCTCCCTTGAAGATGATCAATACCAATAGACTATGAATATCCATCTTCATAAACTTTATCAAGATTTGCAAACTTTTCTCCATCCCAAGAAAAAGAAATATGTATGTTCCCTATAGAAATAAACTTTGGGGAAGTGCAATAGATACAATTCTGAGAGGCACATGCAACCAAACCAGGATAACTCACCACTGAGAAGAAAGCCTGTGTTTGTTGACTCTCCTTTATCTAAACCTGCAGGGTAATTTAGAAGAAACCTGCTTGCCATTTTCCATTGCTTTTGCTACTTTTATGGTCTTTGCTGTCTACTCTCAGCAATCCTAGGTGTACATGACCCACCTCGTCAGAATCACAGGAAAGCACCCAGCCCTTTGGTTACTTCCAAATAGCTTCACTGGGGTAGATTTTCATCAGGGAAGAGATGAAATAAAAACAGGTACTTGCAAGTAGTGGGGATTTTCAACCTCACTTTCCCCATTTTCCAGCATAGACACAAGTTGCCCTGTGTCAGTCTGCAGCTTGGTGAATAGCCAGCATGAGGGGGGCAGGGGATGCTGGCTGCCACACTCGGTCTTTCCAGGTAGAGGAAATAACTTCCTTCTTAGAGATGACACTGAGCTAATGAGCTGGGTGTCATCAGGAACAGGGAGAGAGTAGGAAAGGCCTATTTTCCTTCTACAAACACAGAAGATGGAGGCTTGCAGCACCATGTGAGCTGGGGCTAAAGGACAGTCTGAAGGTCACCAGTAGACCAGATTCTGAGGAACAAGTGTCCTACCAAAGCCTTCCACACAGTGATGGTTTTCCAGGGCCGGGAGCCTGGGTGAGTGATGGAGTCCTGAGACCATCCCTATTTGCATGCAGTTCAGGGAAGGGAGAAGCCATTTAAAGGCAAACATCTTAGCTGCACTGGGAGCTTTGGCCTTTTCAATGCAGAGACCCAGGAGACTACCTGTCGAAAGAGAAGTCTCTTGCTAAAACTACGTTGCTTCAGAAGCATGGGGAGTCAGGAGGGGCTGGTGGTGGAGGAAGGGGAGACAGCGGAGAGTCAGCAGTTAGGGTAATGTAAGGAAGAAGGAAGGGAGATTGGGACTCATGGGAAAAGGAGAAGGGAATAGATGAGTGGTTGTGTGTCTCTGAATGCATTTCCCCCTGGACAGCATGCTGTAGCAATGAGTGTTTCCTAAAAATTCATTAATTCAGTTTTACAAATAAGAAAGTAGGTCTCTTTGCCTATTCTACCTGATTTTTCTTTGTAGTGGTTCCCGCTGAGAGGCTGACTTGGAGGAGCTGAGCTGAGAATCTGTAGGATATTCTGCTATTTCTTGGCTCTCTTTCCCTTTTAAAAATTGTGTCAAAGCCCCTTTCCTTCAGTAATCCTGATACTCCCCCAGGAGCTGAGTGAAGATTTAATTGTGAAATTTGCATAGTAACTCAGCAAATAAATTCTCCCATCTCTCATAGACCTTTCACTGCAGAGGGCCATTTTAGTTATAAATCACTTTTTTTTTTCCAGGATCTCAACCGCATCAGCATTTTGTACCCTAAGGAAAGTGATAAGGAAAGATTCCAGTGGCGTGCAGAGCTGGTACTGGATTTCTGGTCTCCGTGTAGGGCAGAGTGGGGGCCTCGTGGGGCATGACTCCAAAGCCCCATCTCTTCTTCTGCTGCTTCTCCAAGGAAAACCAGGATGGTAGCAGCCTGGTACTCTAACAGCGCCCAGGAAGCCTCACCCAGCTCTTCACCTCTCAGCACAGGTCATGCGAGGGCATCCAAAGAGGCTAGTAGTTTACATGGAAATCCCTGAAAATGAGATGCTCAAATTTGTTGGGCTGGAATCTGGCAAGCCATTATCCCAGGAGAGTTGATTCCTGTGGAAATATGATACCAGGTGCCTGGAAGAGGGTGGGTCCCCAGCCTAGTCCCAAGTCCAGCTAGAGGTCTTGGGCTCCATTTGGGACTCACCTAGAAAGGTTTGCTTTGTTAATTGTGTTTCCTTCCCTCTTTCCTTAGGCTAAAACAGTATCAATTCTATGCCAGATTGTTGTAAATATGGTTGTTTGAGGAAACCAAATACAATCAATACATCAGACCCCAGAACACCAGCATTACAACTAGCTTTTCCTTTCTAATCTGGGTCCAACATGAGCATGATTTGGATTAGAAATGGCAGTCATAGCAGGTAGCATGGCTCTGATAGTGGAAGAAATACAGGAGTACAGAAACTAAGGAAGGATACAAGAAAGTTTGGGAAAAGGGGATTTCTAATAGCTCTGCCTAGAAACACCAAAATGTAAGTGGCACTGAACAGAGGACCCTGTTTGACCCACATAGCATCTCTTGGTCCCTTGCAATTTTCAGGTGAAACAACCTACCCATCTAGATAATTAGGGGTTAAACTAATGAACCAAGGTTTGATCATCCTGTCCCAAAGAATATTGTCAATCTTTAAGAAAAATAAAAATGCACAAAGAACAAGTTAGGAATGTTATGCAGATAACTCGCATTCACTTAAAAATGTGAAGATTGCTGATCAAACACAAGCCCTGTAGTCATTTCTTTCAAACAACTGATTTCAGTGCCTTATTTATTCTATAAGTGATCAAAACATGGTGCCCTAATTTTCAAGTTACGCTTGTCAGCCCCAGGAGATCAGTGAAAATTTGGATTCCATAGATGAATCAACAAGTCAGCAGCTCTCTACTAGATGTAAGTCCCTCCATGGGTGAATGCCAAGTTGTCCTTCAATGTGAGTTTCCCTTTCTTCTCCTTTCCTAGATCTCCCACTTAGTCAACATAAGTTCCTAGAACTTAACTGAAACTGCTTTTTCTATCGACTCTATGACTGAATTAATATTTTTCCCAAGAAAATGTTAACAACATTTTGATCATAATGAATTCAATACAGATATTATCTAGATAAACAAGACCCATTTGAAACCAACACAAGCTTATAAATGAAATACTAGTAATGTTATATTTGAATCAGGGATAAGAAATGGTATTGCTTTGGAAATAGTGGCTAAGGAAATGTAACAGAAAATAAGAAGGAAAGCATCAAGATGGTGGAGGAGTAAGTGGACCTACACCAATCTCCTCTCAACACCAAACTGGAATTACAACTTAATTGGGGAGAAATCATCCAGAATAACCAACAGACCACCAGCTGGAGAGAAGCCTTATTACCAGGGACAGAACGTGACTGGTAGGAAGTTCAGAGACTCGAGAAGCTGGGGGGCTCCCACAGGCAGCTAAAGGGATGGAGAAACATCTTGGCAGCCGGGGTCCCATCTGAGAAGGGTGGGCTCTAAACCCCCAACTGGGCTCCCCAGACTACAGCAACACAGCTGAGAGTAAAACAGCACCCAGTTGTGAAAAGCAAAGAGCCACCAGGTTTAGCCACCTTGACAGAAAGACTGAGTTCATAAAGGGACCATGCACGACAATACAGTGGCACCCACCCACCCAGGGCTCCAGCAGAGAAAAGGCAGAGTGGACTAGAGAAGCTTAGGGAAAGTTTGGGGCAGTGGCTTTAGGAGGAGAGTTGAGGGAGCAGCCTGTGAGTCCAGGGCTGACCCATCCTCCATACAACCTGAGACCACTCTTCTCCAAAGGGTGGGAGCCTGAGGGGAAACCACAGCCCCACCCATAGGAATTAATCTGCCCTACCCAGCAGTGTCTAAACCTGACCTCAGATCACAGACTGATTGGATTAATAACTAAAGGAGACAAAGACAGTGGATTTCTGGTAGTCTCCAACTAGGCCCAGGTGGAGACACGAGCTGACTTCACCAAGCACGGATCCAGGAAATTAAAAAAATGTGCGCCTATACACCACAGAAGGTCACACCACTAAGACAGTAAATCAAAGCAGGCCCATCCAAGAAGAAAAAACAAACAAGAGCCACCTAAAATGGGGAGACAAAGAAATAAACCCTTAGCAAATGGAAAGGAGGAATACCCAGGAAGAGTGCAAAATGAAATAGACATGGAATTCTATCAGACATGGAATTCAAAATAATCATGATAGAGGAGCCCAATGAGCTCAGTGAGTTCAAAGAAAACTACAAACAACTCCAGGGGAACTACAAAGAACTCCAGGGAAGCTATAAGGAACTTACTGAGAACTACACCAGCATTAAAAAGGACATAGAAACCATCAATAAGAGCCAGGAGGAAATGAAGAATACCATTTCTGAATCAAAGAACACAATAGAAGGAATCAAAAGCAGTCTAGAGAAAGCAGAGGATTGGATCATGGAGCTGGAGGTCAATGTAGAAAAAAATTCCCAGGCAGTGCCACAAAATGAAAAAAGACTGAAAAAGAATGAAGAGGTTTGAAGAGAGCTGCAGGACAACATGAAATGTAATAACATCCATATCATAGGGATACCAGAAGGAGAAAAGGAAGAGCAAACCTGTTTGAAAATGTAATGACAGAAAACTTCCCCAAGTTGAGGAAAGAAAATGTCACACAAACTCAGGAAGCACAGAGGGTCCCAAGGAAGATGAACCCAAACAGGCCCACTCCAAGACACATCATCATGAAAATGGCAAATTTCAAAGACAAGGAGAGAATCCTAAAAGCAGCAAGAGAGAAACAGCTAATAACATACAAGGGGGCTCCCATAAGGTTATCAGCTGATTTCTCAACGGAAACATAACAAGCCAGAAGGGAATGGCAAAAAATATTTCAAGCAATGAAAAACAAAGGCCTGCAACCAAGAATACTCCACCCAGCAAGGCTGTCACTCAAAATGGAAGGTGAAATAAGGAGTTTCCCAGACAAAAGAAGTCTAAAAAAATGCATCTCTACCAAACCAGCATTGCAAGAGATGATAAAGGGTCTGCTTTAAGAAGATGAAGAAACAGAGAGACAGACAGATACAGGTACAAAGGCAAATGGATTAAATACACCAATCAAAAGACATCAGGCAGCTGAATGGATAAGAACCAACTTTAACTGATGAATGCTTTAAAGTGATCTTGTTACTGTACCCAAAGAACCCTGAAACACCAATTCAAAAGAACTGATGTACCACTATGTTCATAGCAGCAATATTTACAATAGCCAAGTGCTGGAAACAGCCTATGTACCCATCAGTGGATGACTGGATCAAAAAACTCTGGTACATTTACACAAAGGAATACTACACAACAGAAAGAAAGAAGGAACTCCTACCTTTTGCAACAACATGGATGGAACTGGAAAGCATTATGCTTAGTGAAATAAGCCAGTCAGTGAAAGACAAATATCATATGATCTCACCCATTACAGAACAATAATGAACAAAACAAACAAAGAGGCAAAACAGAACCAGATACATGAATACAATGAATAGACCTTCAGTGGGCACGGGGAAGGGGGGAGGGGAGAGGAGGAGGCAAAGAAGGGGAGCAGTTTAGTCAGGAAACTAGCATGGAAGAACCATGGACATAGACGACAAGTGGGATTGACTTAAGGGCGAGTAGGTGGGTGGGGAAGAGGACAGAAGGGAGTAAAAAGGGGGTGGATGTAATACAACAACAATAAAATTAAATTTAAAAAGAAGAAGAGAAAAAGAAGAACCCCATTAAGTATGTATAAGCATCAATAATAAGAGATATTATTTTTAAGTTATATGATTATGCCTAGAAATGTAAAAAAAAATTCCTCAAAGATTGATAAGAAACCGTAAGCTAATGAGAAAATATGATTTTAAACCAAGCATTTCACTCACTTTAACAATGAAATTAAAAACACCAGAAAAATAAGAAGAAATAGAAGTAGGCTAGAACACAGAGCGAGCTGCTTCCCAAAACGCTGGTGCGTCTCACCATTCCAAACCCCAGGAACAGAAGTTGGGAATCAAACATGAAACTTGAACAGGAAGCTGAATTGAAAGCCAAAATACATAACACTGGATTTTTTTTTTTTTTTTTTTTTTTTTACCCTCTCTAGAATGGCTGGCAGCCAGACACTGAAAGCCACCATCCCTTTATAAAATGATCACTCTTTATTAAATGAAAAGGAGGAAGTGCATTGGTGCTGATGTCCAAGCAAAATCCATGCTGATGTTAGTGACCTCAAAGCTTAATTATCACCTCCCTGCTTCATCTAAAGCTGCTGGCCCAGGCTCAGGACGGGCATTGCAGCTCCACAAACAGGTAACTTGGGGAAAGAATGGAATGCAAAGGAGAAAAAAATTATTAAGCAATGCAGGATGTAACATAAAGGAACTTTAAAGGAACAATAGCCTCTCATTAGTATCCTCCATGGAGTTAAGATATTAATTTGCAAAACAAGAACAGATGGCATTAGAAAAATAACAGACAAAATATATGGTAGGAAAATAAGAGTGATCCTTTGGCAGGAAAAAAAGCAGTTTAATAAAAAAAAGAACATGGAATGGTTAAAAAGATAAAATCATTCTTACAGCGAAGAAAATTTCAAAATAAATGAAGAAATATGAGATAGAAGGTAAGTGACAGTTGATGACATCAGGAGGTAAAATGTTTCACTATGAGGCATTTTGGGAAGAGAACAGAGAAAGCAAAAGGCACTTATTAACAAAGGGTAGAATAAAGATGTCTCAGAGCTGCAGAAAAACAAGAGCCACTAGGATGAAAAGACCTGCTGAGAATCTCTGACATCCAGAAGGTGAAGACATTCACACATAGTTTCATCAGAACACCATAAAAGAAGGAACCAAGCCAAGAACTTCCAGGGGAAAAAAGCAGGTCACAGAAATGGGAACTAGGTCATTTGTGCTGTCTCACCAAGAACACCATATACAACGATGTAAAGGAGTTCAGCCTGTCTTGCACTGAAAGGATTTATTTGTAACAGAGCCCTACTCCCAGGCTGTTGCCCTTTACCCTGTGTGAGGACTGCTGAGACACTCCTCCATACGCTAGGACACCAGCCACCTCCTGGGCCAGGCCTGGGAGTCACCTCAGAAATGGGTGTGAGGGGAAACCTTCACACACACAGTGACTGTTCCTGGCCCTTTGCCCAGGTGGCCCTGGGACCCTGGCAGAGAAACTTACATTCTGCAGGCAGAAAATGAAAGGATTCCTCTTTGAAGGGCCCAAGGAGCCTAGAAAAGGAGATAGAAACTAACCTCTATTGTACCAACAGTGAAAAGGCTGGGTCTCCGTCCCATCTCCCTTGGGTGAGGGGCACTTCTCAGCAATTCCACATTTTCCAATGCTTGGTCTTTATGTGGGTGTGGCTGCACAAGGTCACCAAACATCGGAGGGAAGCTGGAGCAGGAAAGACCAAGAGAGATAGCGACAAACAAGTTGAAAAGGATTTGGTACAAATAGACACAATGAATGCAGCAGGAAAAATGATTTCCAAAATGTTCTCAATGACAAAAGGAGTTGTTACCCATGAAATAGGAATGACAAACTATAAAAATAAGACTCAGTGAATAAAGAAGGGGCCATAGGAACCAAACAAGAGCAGGGATTTAGAAAACATGTCAATAGAAGGTATAAAAAAATAAACTTAGAAATTCTCTCAGAATGTAAGAAAAAAATACCTGAAATGGACTACATAAAGGAGCATAAAATTAGAAGATCAATCTAGTTTCCTATATCTAAATATTAGGAATTCAGAAAGGATGGTGGAAAATGATTAAAAGTAGTGTAAAATTTTGTGAATCTTAATTTCTACCATCCATCAAGTGCCTATCCATTAAATAAAAATATCCTCACCAAATCACCTAAGTTTGAAATTATTTGAAAATGTACACTAGGGAAAAAATTATCACAATTACCAGGAAAAAAAAAGTAGTTCACATAGAAAAAGATAAGAAATATAAACAGCACTTAACAACTCAAAAGTAACATTGGAAGCTAGAAGACAATGAAGAAATTTCTTCAAAGTCCTATGGAAAATTATTTCTAACCTAGTTTAGCTAGATTATTATTCAAATGTGAGTGTAGTATTAAGATACCTTCTTGCACTACAAATACATTCATAGAAGCTGTGCTTCGCAAAAACAAGAAACAACCCCAAAACTAGTAAAGCATGGTGTCCAGTGAACAATGCACAGAGGCCCAGGGAATGTTCTGGTGAAGGTACAAGGGATGTTCAGGGGGGGACAGTGTATATCAGTCCACACTGGGACAGGAAGACACCCTGAGATTAATACTTGAACAGATAGATTCCCTGATGCCTTGAGAAGAGCT
Source organism: Noctilio leporinus (assembly GCA_004026585.1). NCBI lineage: Eukaryota > Metazoa > Chordata > Mammalia > Chiroptera > Noctilionidae > Noctilio > Noctilio leporinus. The sequence continues at coordinate 14,954 of PVIW01005306.1, forward strand.
TATAGGTATGTGATTAATTCATGAAAAGTTTATAGAAAAATAAATGAAACAAAGGTAAAATAAGTAAACCCAAATAAGCAGAAACGTAGCAGAGAGTTTGACTCTGATTGAATGGTAAACAATGTTTATGTGAGCTCTGAGCTTCTGGGGCCAAGTCCTGAGCTGGGGGAATCCATCAGAATCCTGTGAAAGATGCAGAATCAGATAGCAGGGGAATAGATATCCAGAAACTGCAGAGATTTCAAGTATAGAAAGATGACTCCAGCATTCAGGGGCTAGGAAGGTGCCTGGTTGGTCCTTTGGTAAAAGCAGAACAAAGGACCACTTATGCCAGCTGACTGGTAGAAGCTGCTAAGCATATGTGCCTCTAATTGATAAACTGAGTGACTATAAATGAAGAACATTCTATATCATTTGGTAGGCGTCTTCTCAAGTACCCCTGATCACCTTTATAAAATAGCAACCCCATCATTCCCCGTGCCCCTAATTCTGCTTTATTTTGACTTATATGCTTGTTACCACCTGATACAGAATATACTTCCTTTGTTCTCTAAGTTCCTCCACCCCAGTCAGAATGTAAAGGACACTTTGAGAACAGAGACTTGGCTTTCATAAATACCTGTTAAATAAAGAATATCAAACTTCACCCTACTACCTAGGCTAGAATGTGTACTTAATAAATGATTATATAAAACTATATATCTGATTTTTTTTAAAAGATTTTATTTTATTATTCTTCAGAGAGAGGGGAAGGAAGAGAGAAAGGAGAGAAATATTGATGTATGGTTGCCTTTCACCTGTCTCCAGCTACAGACCTGGCTGGAGACCTGGTTTGCAACCTAGTTATGTTGCCCTGGCTGGGATTCGAACCAGAGTCCTTTGGGTTCGCAGGCCTGCTCCTTATCCATTGTGCCGCCAGGGCTCATATCTGATTTTTTTATTGTATTTTATTGTTTATTTTATTATAGTTGTCCCCACTTTTTCACCTTCCCTCACTTCCACCCAGCACCCACTCCCTTGGGAAGTTCCCATACCATTGTGTTATCTGTGACATGGGTCATGCATGTATGTTGTTTGGCTAATCCCGTCACCTTTTTGCACCCAGTCCCCACCCCGCTCTTTTGTTTCTGAACCAGAAGTGGAAATGTCAAGTTGCAATTTGCCAGACTTTAAACAGCCCTCTAGCATGGAAGAAAGCCATTTCTTCAATATCTCACTGGACTCCACTATCATGCGATGTTTGCCTTCCAAAGCAAAACAGTTCAGTGTGTGCACATGAAAATGCTAAGGCTTTACTCAAAACTACAAGTTTCTACTACAAATGAAAGGTATTTAATAAATGATTGCAAAGGGCAAAAAAATAATTTAATAACAATTATTTTAATAACAATAATTATTCATACCCTTTATGTCGGATTTGTATTTAAACATTGCTCATTAAATTTACAAGGTGCACACTTTTGCCTAAAAAACAAACAAATGAATTAATCCTGACAAAAATGATCTTGGATGGAAGTTGGGGGAAAGATAATGTCCAAGGTGATGCAAATCTGCTCCAATAGCTCAAGAGGCACCAGGTCTGCTTGCATATGTCTGGAGGAGGACAATGCTTCCTGAAATAATTTTCACCCCAGACCCTGGGATAAATTAAGAGTGGAAAGGCCAGGTCAGAATGCATGCAAATCTGGGGTGCACATTTGATTATAAACGTGAGATTGGTTGACTTAAGCAATTCTGCTTTAATATTTCCCTAATTAGGTAGGGGACAGCTCTGATTGTGATGAGATTGTCCCACTCTAGCTCAGATTTCCTAGGAGACATGTTAATTAAAGCAGTTCTCCCTCCTCGTGAACTGAAACTTCAGAGAGAGGAAGTATACCTCCCCCACCTGCATTCTGTCACACGCAACTCTGCACCTCCCCCTTGAGAAAAAAGAGTGACAGCAAAAAATAAGCAGCAGAAATAACATTGCAACCCTGGCAAGGTTGTCTGAACATTTTTAGAAAATTCCAAACTGTACAGACACAATAAATCACCAATGCTCAGAAAGACATGACAGATCTTGCTATAACCACAGGGAGAGAAATACCATCACACAAAAACTTTCTAACTCTAAATGTATAAAACCATATACAAATGCATCAGCTAAAATACCATATCGCAGCAAGTAGAAGAATTAAAACTAGAGATATATCATCTCTTACATGTCTACTCAGACCTTTGTTCAAGGTAAGGTACCCTAGTGAATCTTCACCAAGCACAGTAAACAAACACTAAAGAAATACAAATGGCAATTGGTTGGGAGTATAATGAATAAGGACAGAGGACATCATGCAAAAACCACATAATCAGAGTAGGGCAGGGAGACCTATTCTATCTCTCTTTCATTCTCTCCCTTTTCCACCATTAACATAAACACACTCAGAGAAATACACTCACACCCTTGAGAGGTGGGATTTGACAAATGGAGACAGAGCTGCAAAGTGGGAAGAACTCAGGCTCTAGAATGAGACCGTTCTAGGTTGGAATCTCAGTTCTGTGACTTCTTATCTGTCATTTTTAAAGTGGTTTCCAACTGCACTTTTCATATTTAAAATGTAAATAATAATATAAACTTTGCGATGTTTGAAGCAATAAAATAATTGTCCTTAAAACAGTGCTCACAAAATGGTAGCCCTTTACTACTATTAGTATAAATTAAAAGAGTACACTCAATATATAAGCAGAAAAGAAGAAATCAGATAATTCAATATATACTTATTAACAATCTAAAGTATCTATTTTATTGAGCTAAAAATATTTATTATCAACTATATGCCTAAAATCATCTCTATTTGTCACATACCTAAACTTATCTAACAAAAATTATCATAACAGAGGGAAGATGCTTACCGGATTATTCATAATTTGAATTAGTTTAATGTATTTGTTAATTATATATACTAACTTGTTGTCCATTTAATTGTATAATTAGAGACAGAGTATAAGTTCCTATTTAAGGATCTTGAAGGCATGGCAGCAATAGTTATTAAAGTCTGATATGTATCCCCGAGTCCCTAAGAACATATCTGATTATGAAAAATGAACATGGGCATCCCATGACACAGTCATGAGGGAGTGCTGAATGGATAAAGCTCAGATAAGAACCTTTAAATTTTTTGTTGTTGTTGTTGGAAATCATACATAAAAGAAAAGAAATAAGGTAGGTGTTAGAACCTCACCACCTACTTGTCCAGAAAGGAGAGTTGTATAGATTTTACAGAAGATCCCAGTTTTATCACAGACTGTCACAACAAAACATGGATTGGATGGTTTAAACAACAAACGTTTAGTTTTCACTGTTTTGGAGGCTGAGAATCCCATATCAGAGCCTAGGAAGAGCTGGTGCATGGTGAGAGCCTCCCTCCAGTTTGGAGACAGCTGTCTTCTGTTTTCCTATGACTGAGAGAATGAACTCTGGGCTTCTGCCCCCAGGTCATACACTAATCTTGTTCCTGAGGGTTCCACCTTCAAAACCAAACACTGCACCCCCAAATACCATCACACTGGGAAGTAGGTTTCAACACAGAAGGCTAATGGAGGTTGTTACGGACTGAATGTTTGTGTCCTCACAATTTTGAATCTTTCCAGTTCTAGAACTTCCATGGAAAAGAGGTATACTCACAACAAACAGCTTTTGAAGGAAACCCAAGGCTTACATGCTAGGTTCCTGGAGCTCAATTTAGAAAACACAGTTCTAATACTCTTTACTGTACTTTGGCAAGCAATTTGTAGAATAAATACATCACTATTCCTAAACTTGCTTTATTTTCTTAATAAAGTGCATGGTTCTCATATTTCTGCTGCAAAGTCATAAGCATATACAAAACTATAAGGAGGTTTTAGTAGATTAGGACTAAAGATGGATGGATGAAGGAGAATACAACATTGGTGGCTCTTGTGTTCCCATCTGCTAGAGCCTAGAGTACTGAAAGTCAAGTCCATTCCTAAACTGTAGGCCCTGAGCATTAGCACTTTAATGCTCTGTGGTAAAACCAGGGTAAGAATTGAGGGCCATTAGGCAAAATGGCACATGAAAGAACTGCTTTTATCAGGAACATTGTAGGATTCCATGGGTTACGGACAATACAAATTTGAGAGGGTGAGTTTTCTTGGGCTGCCCCTGAATAAGAGGTGTGGAAAGCTCCTACTGCCCAATGCTTTCAGAAACTAGGGCAAAGCAGGGTTCAAGGGAGAGTCCCAATAGAAGATCTAAGGTGTTTCTTATTTCAGCTAAACCAATGCTCCCATTCCTGCTATTTAGTAGGAGCAGCGGGCCACATATGTGTATCGGTTCCTGTGTTGATCTCTCACTGGAAATGTCTTTTGGCTCCAATCCAAATTAATTTAGGTGCCTAGAAAAAGATATCACTTATAAAGGCATGCCAAAATTGTTTTCAACCTAAACTCAGCATTTCTTCTCCTAAACCCAGGGACCCGTGTTAGGGATATATTTATATTAAAAAAGAAAAATGATAAATATTTTAAAAATACAGACATGGGGCTACATAATTTAAAAGCATACAAACATGATTTTTCCAGAAACTTTTGTTAAGGTATAGCATATTCAACTTTCTAAATGCCCTAGGCTGAATTTATCTCTAAGTATTAAATGTGATGTCTATTAATCTACTTTTTCCTTAGCTCTGAGTTTAAGAATACATAAACTACCCCCTTGGAAGCCCAGTACAAGTCAGACCTTCCCTCAACTTCTTCAGCAATTGGGGATGGGCTAGGAATGTGGGAATAGTAGCTATGATACTGCAATGTACCTGCAAGAATAAATTTTCTATAGTAAAGACATACTTATTTCTGTATCAAGGAGATTGTGAGTGTTCAGCTTAGAGAATTTTCTGAAATCTTTTAAAATAAGTGAAATATAGGAAAAATGAGGGCACAAAATAAATTTGGGCTTCCAAAAGATTTTAGTGACTTTTGGGGGATGGGAAGGATATGGTGAATCCATAAGGCGAAATGTGAAATCCCATGATGGATGTTTAGAACTGGCGAAGAGACAGAAACTAAAGGACAGAAGTCACTGGTCATTTCTCAGCCTCAGACAAAGCTAATAGTTACTTGCTTAAGACTCTGCTTATAGTTAATCCTCTTGTGCTAATTTTCTTCAATATCGTTATTAACAACATGGAAGTGCCAAATGCACTGATAAAAAATAATTACAGTCTGCCAAGGCTAGGAGGAATTGTGAGGAAGGCAGAAATAAGTCACAAAGATAGCCAAGGGAAGAAATTCAGCTTAGATAAGGAAAAGTGGGGCTGCCCTGAAAATCATTTCCAATCATCTTCCTACAATCCCTTAAAGTGAACATGAAATGTTAGAGAGATGTCATTACGTGTAGCAAAAGCTCAGTCCTCCTTGATTCTCAGGGCCTAGTTCAGTTTTAGCCAGGTCAGTTTAAATAAGACACAGCAGAATTCAGAATTAGCCTGAAAGGGGTGACCCAGGTAATAACAGGGGAAAAAACCTGAACATGCTGTTCTGGGGAGAGATGTTAACACATAATAAGTTCAGCATGGTATACCTTGACTCCCAGAACTGGAGTGAGTAATTGGAAACAATTGCTACACCTTCGTTGTGCCTTGGACAATTCATGAGTCATCATAAGTACAGCTATTCTGAAATATTATCTCCCTAACTTGGTGCCTTCAAAATAAGTCCATTAATTCAGTTAGCAATTGGTAAAAGACTTGTATTTATCTATAACTAGTCATCAATAGAAGGGGAAAGTGTTAAAAGCTAACCAATGTAAACTTTGTCCAGGGTTCTCACCTCATCCTTCCTTGGCTTACCCACTTCCAGTGACTCACAGGATCTGCCCTAAAGAACCAAATTCAAGTACTTCATTTTCCTACCAGCCAAATATTATTCAATTCCTCTAAAACTGAGTTTTTGACACTCTGACTTTTCAATTAAAGGGACTATGCTGAGTTTTTTGTTTTTAAAAAGAGACAGAGAAAACAGACTACAGATATATTATAGACCTTTGGGTGGCGCTTTTGCAATGTTTGTAGGGTCCTTATAGTCATTCATAAATTTTGGGACTTTAGACAATCCATCTACAGAAACAGGATTCCAGGATGGTGTCCCCTGCCAGAGGTACATTTGTGAACTGTCTCTCCATTCCCAATCAGTTAGATGATGTTTATTCTGGGAATACAGTAAAACTAATTCAAGTATGACAAACAGAATAAGGTTCTACAAAGAAAATAGTTATCCTGGGGTGCCTTTCTTCTTGATCTTCTTGAAAGGTGTTCAAAGAGCAACTTTTCACTAAAAAATATGTCTGTTGTGGGAGACAGTTATAAAATCACAGAGTAAAGCTAATGCTGCCTCTTCCTTTTTTCTTGTATAAATCAAAAATAAGGAGGTGGGGGGAGACCAAAAGAAATACCATTTTCCATGAAAATAGAATCATCTAGAACCTAAGCCAAAACATATATTGAAAAACTATTTGCCAAATGCAGTGAAAATTGCACCAGAATGAGGGAATACCCAAAAGAGGATGCCCACTCCCACTCCTATAAATCTAAAGGGACTTTTCCAAACTGGTCTACAAAAGCAGTTGTCCAGGGCCAGCCAAGGGTGGGGGCCCTGATAAATGGCCGCACACTTAGAGTTGGGGCCTGATGGGCTGTAGCTGGAATGTGGAGGAACCATAAGGAGCGACTCTTGCATGGACTTGAAATCACTACCTGGCCTGGGAAATCCCAATCTCTGGCATTGGAGTAACAAGGCTGTGTTAGTTTGCTCAGGTTGCCTTAACAAAGGAGTCCTGGCTGGGTGGCTTAAATGGCAGAAATATATTGTCTCACAGCTCTAGAGGCTCGAAGTCCAAGATAAAGGTGTCAGCAGAATGGCTTCTCCTGAAGGTTTGAAGGAAGGATCTGTCCCATGTCTCTGTTCTAGATTTTGGTGGTTGTTGATAATACTTGGAGTTCCTTTGCATGTAGATACGTCACTCCAACCTCTACCTCTACAGGCACCTGGTGAACATAGAAGAACACACACAGGTGTTGTCCTGTGTGTGTGTGTGTGTTGTCTCTGGGTCTCTTCTCTCCTCCTTATGAGGATACCAGTCAGATTGGGATAAAAGACCCACTCTATTACACCAAGATCTCATTTTTAATTCCATCACAATGACCCTATTTCCAAATAACATCACATGCTGAGGTTCTAGCAAGGACCTGAATTTTGGGGGAACACTATTCAACCTAATACCATGTACCAAAATACCAGATAGCCTTATGCTTCTAGAAAAAGCAATAGAAAGATAGTGGAAAATATTATCCCATGTTTTATATTATTATTCATATTGAAAAAAAGAGCCATGTTTCAGTAAAAATTGATACAAATCAAAACCATTGAGTTCCTTGGCTTCAAAAAAAAAAAAAAAAAATGAGTCTTTCTTTAGTGTTCCCAAGCTAAATAAATAAATAAAATAATCAGGCACCTATGAGGGATAAAGAAACAAAAAGTTAAAATTAGATAGCTTTAGACTTCTCTACTGAAACATTCAGACCAAGGCAAGTAAGTTCTCAGGGAAAGAAAGCATGACCCAAGAATTATGCCCTGTGCCATTATTACCTAAAAAGAAAGTCAAATAGAGAATTTAATATCCATAACACTTTGAAAAAAGCTAACAGATAAATGGAATACAATTCAACAAAATCAGGTGAAGTTGAAAATGTTCCTACTCTTCCACTCTATTGAATCCATTCCTAAACAATAATGCAGAGAAAGCCTTATGCACGTAGACAGTGAGGAGCTTGCAATGTTCAAGAAAGTATTGTTTATACAGGTTCCACATTAGAAACAACCTAAATATTAATCAACAGGAGATGGTGTTGAATTCCAGGAGTTGGCAAGCTGTTTTTGTAAAAGACCAGACAAGAAATGTTTTTGGCTTTGCAGGTCACATGGTCTCTGCCTCAACTACTCAACCTTGCTGTTGTAAAAAGCAGATAAACCATTCATAAATGAGTGGGTGTGGCCATTTTCCTGCAAAACTTTATTTATAATATTAGGCAGTAGGCTAGATTTTGGCAATCCCTGATATATAAGAATATAGCAAAAAATAAACTAAAGAGTGCACAGGGAAGAAATTGGAAGAAGCCATACTCAAAAATGCTTAAACTGATGAATTTGTTTAAAATTAAAGTGAAGATATTAGTTCCAAACCATTGGCTACTTGTGAATGACAGCCAGCCATGAGTTTCCCTATAGTTTTGACCTAAAAAAACACATACAGTATTGAAGGAAATATCAAAGTAACACTTAATTACTATACCCATCGGAAACATAAATTTTGATTTTCCAAATATTCTATATTCTCCATAAAATTTTTTTTTTTTTGCTTTCTTTTTAAGAAAATAACTTTACATTTGGGACAACAATGTCTCATAAAATAGGTTTTTTCCAAAATGATTTGAACAAATCTTAAAACAAATACTTAAAGGGAATAGAACACAAAAAAACATGACAGATTCAAGATTCAAATCCAAGGGAGTCAGCCCCCAAATGAGTGTTTATACCTAAGCAATGAAAGTTTGCCCCATTGGAAGGGGCTGTGGTGCATACTTCTTGAGAAGCCTGCTTCAGGGTCGGGAAGTACAATGGCTATGTGTTTTCTGGGCGGCAAAGAAAACAACCAACCATCGTTGAATGACTATTCACTGTGACAGAAGCACTGTATTGTCCTGGGCCAGTCCAAGAGAAAAGAACTGATAAGCACATTGCACACTGAAGAGTTGTGAATACTAAGCATTTGATGAATTCAGGGATGGATAAATGAGTGAATGTCCAGGTCAGTATTCAATATTGTGATCCTTGAGCTTTTAGCCTTTAGTTTACCAGAATATACTCTCATTCTTTCTCTCATTTTCTCATTCTCTCTCCTCTCTCTCCTCTCTCTCTCTCCTCTCTCTCTCTCTCTCTCTCTCTCTCTCTCTCTCTCTCTCTCTCTCTCACCAAAAAAGTGCTGATTGACTCTCCTACATACACGTCCTGCCTGCCCTCAACTTGGCAAACTGCCTTTTCTGCCCAACCTATAGGCTTGAGTACCTGAAATATGAAGTGGAAAATATGGGCTGAAATAAAGCCTTATTTGGGCACAGCCTGAAGAGGTGAAAAGAAGAGAGAAGTTTGAGCACAATTAGAGAGTATGAAATACCAAGTGTTAGCAGACAGAGGGAGAGCAGTGGGCTACAAACAGCTAGAAGAACAAGCGTGATTCTCACGCTCCCCTCCCTCTCCCTCTTTCTGCTAGACTAAGAAGAATGTGTTTGGGTGGGATTCTTTCCCGTCACTGACAGACACACATAATAGGAAAGCTTCCACACCATCAGAGGAAAGATCAGAAGTGCTCACATTCAATCCTCGCCACTTCGGTGGCCTTGGCTGCAATCATTTTTCTCCTACAAGAAACCTTCGACCATGGGAGCAAGAGAATGTGCTTCCTCATTCAGAGCAAGGAAGGTGTTCTGGGGTACATGGGAGGTGTTCAGGGTTGTCAGGGGAAATGTCCGCATCCTGGGAGGGCATTTCAGTGTCCTGTGACAGCCAGGAAGGAGAGAAATCAAAAGAGACAGCAAGGGAGGAAAGAATGCAGGTGGTCCTAGAGGGGCAGGCTCTGTGGGGCGGAAGTGAGTAACCCTTCAACTTGCCAGAAGGTTGGGCAGGAGAGGCTTCTCACAATCCTGTAGCTTGGCACTGACAGCCCGTGGCATATTTTCAGCACGAGGTACATTAACAAATAAGAAAGCATCCCCCTGGGCCTCTAATAACATTTATTTCATGCATCATTTCCTCAGAGGAATAGGAGGCGGTGTATTTTGTATTCCTGGTGTGTCCTATCAAAGGAATAATGGCCGGGCTCACCTGTTTACTTCTGTGTAGTTTACAACCCCACCCCCCAAGCTTGGTTTGTCTTTCACCAGCCCTTCCTCATCTTTCTGTGCAGTCCACGTAAAAGGGATAGGAACGCTAATAGACACGCTAGATTACAGAATCTGTGGTGTCTTGGGCAAGACATCTCAACCATATTATGGAAGAAGGTCAAGTAAGGATCCAGAAAAAATAAATCAAATGGCAGATGCGGTGTGAACTGAAATTAGGATAAATAGGAAAACATTAGAGTAATTCCCAAGCTGTCACCACTTCTGTGAGGCCTGCACTGCCACCAGCCCTCTGGACTCTGTGAACTGGAGTTAGCCTGAGCCTAACCTGTGCTCCTGTGCTGGCCACTCAAGCATTCTTCTTGGCTCTGTGCAGACAAGGGTGTTCCTGAGGCCCAAGGTGGTGATTCACAGAGTAACTGCAAGCTCTGAGTTCCCCGTTCTTCATGTCCTCACCAGATCTCTGGACCATAATTCCTACAAGCCCCTTATGGGCTTATTTTGGAAATAAAATGAAAATACCCCTATGTGGAATTTAATGAGCAAACTGAATGAACAAGCAAAATAAAGACAAACTCATAGATAATGAGCAGGCTGACAACTACGGGAGAGGACAGGTTAGAGGGTGGCAGGATTGAGCAAAAAATAAAAAAGATTTACAGATGTGGACAATAGCATGGTGAAAGAGTGTAAGGGGGATAAATGTTAATGGAAAGAATAAAAAGTAAAACAAAACAAAATTAAATTAAATTAAAATGTTGACCTTTCCGTGTGATCTCAAGGACCACCTTCCCCCAACCCTCAGCCCTCCTGGTTAAATGAGCCCCCAACAAGTACCCAGCCATGGGGGTCACAGGAAGGCCCTGTCCAGCCCCAGAACAGACTTCTCCCAGCTTGATGTGACCCTCCTCCAGGGAAATGGCAAAGCTGGGTGAGACATATGTGCCAGGCTGCAAAGCCCTGAGCTACAGTAATGACATAGAAAATGGTTGTGATAAAATATTAAATGGAAAACAGAATATGGAACCGTATCTACATTACAGGTATAACCACATAAAAAATGTATTCATTTGGTAAGAGAATATAGAACACCAAGAAATGAAAATGGCCATTTATTGCAACGGTGAATCACAGGACAAGCATTTGTTTCATTTCATTTTTTAACCTAGAATGTTGTTTGTGTGACATGGAAAACAAATTAAATGTCTGATCATGCCAAGCTGCATCCTGAAGTTAGCACTTGTACGCTGAATTCGTAGTTCCATGTCCTCATCCCAACAAATATGCTGAATGTACAACCAATCACCGCGCCAGCCCTGCGGCTCTGATGAGAGAGATGATGGACTTGAACTCCTCTTCCCTCTGACCTTCACTCACACTGTTCCACCTAGTCACTCTAAGGGTAGTGTAAACATCTTAACAACCTGAGTAATAAGATGGCTGTATCCTAAATTACCATATCCTAAAATTGATACCAGAATAAAGGCATTTGTCTTTGGCTGCCTTTTCAATCCACCCAGGCAAATGTCAAGGCTTTCATGAGTGAGTGTGGGTGTATCAAGCCACTCCATCACAATTGTCTGGGTTTATTTAATAGTATGTTAAGTTCGATATACACTATTTTAAACCAGTTCAAAATATTCTTGAATATTTTACTGTGTATTTAGGATGTCACCAAAACCTACAAAGGATTCAAAAGAAAGAAAAGGAAAAAGGAAACTCCTTTTAGCAATATCGACTAGAGAGGCTCGCAGTTGAGTGTGGGGAGCTGTAGTCACAGAAGTCATGGGAGGTGAGAGCTCAGCTATATGAGTTTCCCAGATGATGCCAAAAGTAAACTGGGTCACTTTTGGAACTTAAGAGCCATTCTCTCTAAGTCATCATGTTCAATGCCCTTGACCATTGCTGAGCACTATTGTATGGTAAGGGAGGGGGAGGGGGAGGAGGGGAGGTGGCACACATATCTGTATGAAAGAGGGAAAAAAATAAGCAAAACATTAATAAGCAAGTAAATTGAGAAAGAATTTGTGCGGACAGTCCCCAATTTCTTTTACATTTAGGGCCACCTTTATTACTTTTCTCAGTAGGATGCACATTTTCACAAACTTTTGCCTACTAACCACACAACAGTTATTGTTTGCAGATTGATTGGCTTCATTATTTGTGTTCACTGACAACATGCAGAATGGCCAACCAGAGCTTTTAATCATCACAAATGAACTTATTTTGGTAGAACTGATTTAAAATCATTTCTTTCCCCCCCTCCCAAATGGTGGCTTCATCATTAGTCATCACAGCCTCACTGCAGAAAATCATTAATTTTTGAAATACTGAAAAGAGTTCTAGTCCAGTTGTTAGCTCAGAATGCTAAGTGGTACAGGGATCCCAGGTGAAAAACTAGTGTGGTAAGGTCTGAAGCAGCCAAAAATACTGGAGAGCATGATGAACAGACTCAGCCAGGAGGCAACTGAACTTGAATGTGGTAAACTGGCCCAGGGAAGAGGTTCACGAGTCCCCTGGACAACATCACAGTCGCCAGGTACTATTGGCCAATGGATGGGAGACTGAGGGAGTCCCAGAAAAGGCAGGCAGTCTCCCCATTTATACTTGAGATCCATTTCCCAATTGAACTGCAAATCTAACTTTCATTGCTTTTCTGGAGGTGTGCTGGCTAATCATGTTTTCAAGAATGTGTTGCTTGTTTCTGTTTTAAATAAACAGTCACTTATCAGCATTTTTCTGAAGACCTAAGGTGTGTGTGATAAGATTGCCATTATTACTTTCAAATTTGGGCCCTCTCTGTTCCTGCTGTAGAATCAATTATACCCTGTGACTAGGAAAGGAAAAAGGAAAAAAAAATTATATGTCATTCAACCCACAATAGCTTCACAAATTGGACTCTAATTGATGTGCAGAGTTGGACATGAACAAGAATGAAGACTTACCCTGCAGGTGACTGTCATGGGCCAGCAGTTTTTGTGGGCAGTGTGGTTAGAAGGGCATAAAGGCAGGCCTTCTCTAGGAAAGCCTATGGGTACAGAACAAGAATTGGGATTTAATCTATAATTAAATCACCACCCTGGCTGCCATTTCCCAAGAAGCACCCCCAGAACACAATAAAGGAGAAGCCTCCTAGTAAAGGACTAGCATTCTTTAACTTTCTTTAACCAGCAATTCCCAAGGTAATTTAACCACAGAAATCTTCTGTGCAGTGTGGCCAATATCCTCAGTTCTTGCACTTCTCCATCTTCACAGCACCTTCTCCTTGATGTGAATGTGTCACATGTCCCTTTGCCTCTCTTCTAAGGACACAGCGATTACAGTGTAGGGCTAACTGGACAATCCAGGAAAATCTCTCCACCTCAAGATCCTGACTTAATCTCACCTATAAAAATCCTTACCCATTTTTTTTGTTGTTGTTTTTACTTCACATTATGTCTTGACATACCAAAGTATCGAGCCAGTGTCAATATAATTGAAACAGTTTGTGCAGCCAATACTTTCAGGACAGACCTTTGTATGTCAAAATATCATAATGTGATATTTTGATATACCTTATCATATAAGGTACCTGTCACAGGTTCTAGGAGTTAGAAAATAGCTAATTCCAAGGGCCATTTTTCAGCTTACTACTAAAAATGGGGAAATAACCCGACATCTAGGGGGAACAAACTTTTAATAAGGAGTGAGATCCAGTGTAGGGATAATGAGAAAGTGAGGCATTTAAAGAAAACCTTAGATTGGGAGACCATTGCACTTGTCTCTACTGCCTTTCCAGTTCCCCCCAGACAAATGTCAGGACTTTGACCAGTGAGTGTGTGGGTACCAAGCCACACCTTCACCCTTGATTAATTGTTTAGGTTTATGGAATGATATGTTAAATCCTATATGGACAACTGTGGCCAGAACTGTTCCAGTTACATGATGAAGTATAAACTTCTTAATTTAATAATCATAACCAATAACTTACATTTTGTCAATGTACCTATGCTTATACTATAGGTTTTCATGTAGCTTTTCTTAACAGTATAAAGAAATGACACACTAGTGTTATTTTTCTGCTTCTTTTTACTTGTGGATATTCCTTGAATATTTTCCCAGTGCCTACTGCCCTCAGTAGTCAATAAAGTTTTTCATGTCCTGTTGTTTGTGCTCTTCTTTCTCATTCACAGTTCCCTGCCTTCCTCTGTCTTTTCCTCTTTCATCCTGTTCCCTGTTCTCCCATTAAACCTGGCCTTGTTCACCCATCTCCCAGTTAGGAACTCCAATAGCCAGCCCTTATCTAGCACAGTTAAGAAAGTAGCAGAAAGAATAAAAGAGATTTTATTATTTTTGTTGGAAGGACTATAATCATTGGGAAATAGTAAGAAAATAACATTAAAACATGACACCAATCACAGGTATACATGCATAATCAAGTATGCAGAAACATGCAGACTTAGTTAAAAATAATAATTTTGATAATCAAACCACTTTTACAGGTATTCTCAAGAACTCGTGCTTCTGTTGTTTTTCTTACAATGGGGCTTAGATATTTATTCTCAGAATAATGAGAATTCTGTGATGTCATGTGATGCCCAGTTTATCTCACCTCAGAAATATCTTATGATATCTGGGAGATTCATAAGGTTTGGGGCTTCAGAATCCCCCAAACCTTTTGATATAGAGAAAAGTTGTGTTCCTTTAACTTTATTAGCAGCTTTATTTATAGTAGCCCAATTGTTCATCAATAAGACAAATAAACCATGATTAATTATATTGTAATACTATAAAATCACTAAAATCAATGAACCAGAACACCATACATCAATGCAGATAAATCTCATCAACTCAATGCTATGGAGGGAAAAAATGAAGTTAAATTAACGTACAAAACTATGACACTTTTAATATAAAGGTTAAAAGCAAGTAACAATAATTTCTTCAGCTTGTTCCATCTGCAGTGATAGTTGGTCTCCCTTGCAGCTTCATGTCTATGGAAACTGAAACACTAACCCATCCCCCACTCTTGACCTGCACCAGGATGGAGATAAAAGTCTTCAAACACCCCAAGGCTGAGCCAGCTGGACTAAGTGGAAAGTGTGGGACCAAATGGCCAGAGCGCTGAGAGGCAGCGCGTCAAAGAACTGAATACAACTTCGGGCCATTTTAGTGGATGTAGCTTGCAAACAAGGGTCCCTTTGGAGCCATTTCAGCACGCATTTGTGCCTGAAGAGAAGCAATCAGGGTAAAAATAATAATTCTTTTGGGAAAATGACAGTGTCCAAGAAGCAGGGTCACAAGCAGCAAGCTTAGCAAGTCATAGAAAACACATGTTTGAACTCTTTCACCAGTATTGGACCATCCCTATCCACTTCCACAAATAAAATCACTTATGAAGTAGTCCATGAATTAAAAAAAAAAATAGAGTTTAAAAAATGTAGACATAGTATATGTGCTGCCAAAGTGAGCAATAAAAATGTAGATTTAAAGAGGCTTTTAAAACTAGGGAACAAGTTTTCCTAGTTTTAAGATGGGCATGTGTCCTAGATTACTTCTGGGTGCTCCAGCCCCCTTGTTAGAACCCACTGGTCTTATGTACTAAGGCATTTTCCCCAGCTTTGCTGAATCCACACCTTTGTGTCCAGAATGGTCTTTCACATTTCATTGAAAAACTGCTAGAAACAGAAACTATCCAGAGATCCAGCCAGTTTAAAGTAAATGTGAAAGTGAGACTAAGTCTTCTGATTATTACAAAGGACACTGGATCTTGGTTCCCAGAACCTGCAGAAACAACTTTTCTATCCAGAACTCATGCATAGCAGTTTCTCCCATTCAGTCCAAGTGTCACACGCCCTCCTTCCCAACACAGGTGGTCTCACCCTCACCCAGAAGTGGGTGGCTTCATTTGACCAAGTGAATCGGGACCACAGATCTTCCAGGATCATTCCCAAGCCAAGGGTTTGTCTATTTGCCATGGGTAACCCTAGCCTGTTTCATATTTGAATATAACAACTCCATTCCATAATGCAGAGAGATTAGAGTGCATTAAGTCATTATAATTAATAACTAAACTACATTTAAGTAGAAAAGTCTCTGGGATTGGCTTGGCTCCTTTTATCTATATATTCTCCACCTTGCTTTAAGTATTACTATGAAATTAAAAATCTGCACAGGAGTCTTTTTTAGAATGTAGGTTCTATCAGGAATCTCCCCTAATTCCTGTCTTTTAGGCACTGTTAAATAATTGCTTCGTAGCCGTGGCTGGTGGCACAGTGGATAAGGTGCCAGCTTGTGAACCCAAAGGTCGCTGGTTCCATTCCCAGCCAGGGCACATAAACCAGGTTGCAAACCAGGTCTCCAGCCAGGTCTGTGGCTGGAGGCAGGTGAAAGGCAACCATACATGGATGTCTCTCTCCCTTTCTGCCTCTCTCCCTTCCCCTCTCTCTAAAAATAATAAATAAAATCTTTTAAAAAATAGCCTGTTATTAAAATAATAATTGCTTTGTTTAACCAATTGCCTCCTGGACACAGGACCTCAAATTCATCGAGGGCAAAACAGATGCATGTATCTCCAACGTCCTTCTATACGCCTGCTCTTGGTTAATGCCTCTACCACTAGAGCAGTCTCTCAAATCAGATCCTGGCTGTTACTCAGACCCTCGCCTCCATTCCACCCCACCTCTAACCAAGCTCCAAGTGCCAAAAAGCTCTTATTCTCGCCTCTTCTGCCCCAGGCCCCCTCCAGCCCTTGTCCTCATCTCACTTCTGAACCACAAGAGCCTCTCCAGTATTCTCTCCATTCTAGTGCCCTCTTAAACCCTAATTCTATATGACTAACACTAAACTATCTCCAGTGACAGTCTGCCTACACCACTTTCCTGGTAAAACCCTTCTGCTGCCCATGGGATGAAGTCCGAATCCCTTAGATGGACAACAACGGGCCTTCATGATCTGACGCTGCCACCTTCTCCAGCCTGGCCCTGGACCTATCATTTTTCTACAGTTCAAAACCAAGTCACTCATAATTTTACCAATATAACTGGGACTTTTTTCCCTCTGCTCCCTCTTCCTGGATTGCTCTCTTCATGTGAGTGGCTCTCCTGACCCTCTTGTCTTTCAAGACAAGACAAAGGCCTGCAGGAGGCCTGCGGCAATGCTTCGCTGACCAGCTGGGCTGGTTGAAACCTCCCCCATGGCAGCGGGGACTGCACACTAGCACCTGCCTGACCGTCCCTCAGCAAGGCCATGTGACAGGGAAACGCTCTATTGCAATGATTCCCCGAAGCCAACCTTCTTCATCTTGTTCTACCGGTGACTACCACAATCAGGGCAAACAACAGGCTTTGAATAAATATATGCCAACACTCTTCTAGGCTTTTTCATGTGTTTTCTTATTTGCTTAAAAGGCTAATTACCTGCTGATCAGATTCTTCCATTCCACGAGCAGGAAGAGCTAACACAAAGCTCCGTTCATCTCACTGAAGGGAAAATGGGTGTCAGCCGCCTCCTCCCCAAGCTTCTCACATTTCATATCTCAGAGCTTGTTGAGGTGGAGAAGGGAAGAAAACAGTCAAAATGAAAATGGTTAAGTTAATTAATTGTGAGCTTGCTTGTAGGACCGGCACATTTATTTAATCAGTTGCCTAGTAACCCAGCCTGCGTATGATGTGAATCTGATCAGGCTGGCAGAGCATGGGATGGACCATTCTTCCCACCAGCCCCCCATGCTCCTGTCCCACCTTCATGCATTTTGGGGTCTGGAACCCCAAATCCCCCTCCTGACCAAGAGCAGGAAGGCCATGAAGTAGAAGCAATTTTTATCATCTTTTCCCCGGTCCTCTCCTTCTCTCTCCATGGACTCCACAGCCAAGGCAGGAAGATCTTGGCATGAACATGACCTTTCAGCGGGTAAATCATAGGATGAGAAAAATGAGTTGCATCTGCCTTCCTCCTTGGGTGACCGACACACCGGGCTCTGAGAAGAGCCACACAGCTCCCCAAAACGCTGCCATTGGAGTCCATCAACAGGCGAGAGAAGTCTCCTCTGCCTGGGACAGAAAGAGACAGAGCCCCAAGGAACTGAGGCCTTTGTGCTGTTGGTTTTGTAGCTTGTGAGCTTTCCTGGGTGCCCTTAAATGGGGAAAGAGAATGGATGCTGAGTTCCATCACGTAAGACAAACTGTGCTGTATTGTTTTGTGTCTAGAAAAAAAAGTAATAACTCACTCACTGACAGGCCACCTAGAGCCGAGAACTCCTTTGGCACTGGATTTATTAGTGAATCTGATGACAAGAATTTGCTTGCTGTTTTTCACCTCCGTTTTGCTCTTCTCTTAGCCTGTGGGTTTGAACACCCCTTCCCCACCCCCTCCCCCATCTTTATCCCCAGCCATTCCTGCTCTTACGCCAAATAAAAAGGAAACATCAATGAAATAAAGATCCATGTTCCTGCTTTGACACACCATGACCACATTTTTACACTATCATGAAGTGGGAATTTTTTTTCTTCTATTTGTCAGACTCTCTGGATAAAAGACTCCATCTTCCGTACAGAATTCCCACCAGAAACCTTTATAAACCCTCCGTCAGAGAGACGCTCTGCCTTCATGCTGTGTGAAAAGCTAATCTAATTAAGACAGGGTCTGCACAATTTAATGGCCTGCTATGAATTTTTATAGACATATGGTAGCTGCAAGTTGGAGCAGCTCAGAGATGTAAAATTCATATTGTCCAGGTGACCAGTATCAGGGTCCAATATTTTCCTTCTTTGGGGAGCTCATATTATTTTGAAATGGATGCGATGTTCAAACCAGGATATTGAACAGGTAAATGCACTGGGAGGGACATTAAGGATTGCAACTCTTAAATCTCAGCTTTGCAATATGTCCATCCGGTGGTCGTTTTATAGATAACTTTGTAAATAAAGACTCAGGGCTGGCTTTGTAGGGATACGACCTGCACAGCCACTCAGCACCCCATGTTAGTGGACCCCTCATTTGGTGTAATGTTCTGCTGTCTCATCTTAAAATTCTTAATTTTTGGACCAAGAGGCCTGCATTTTTATTTCAGGCTGGGCCCTACCAATTATGTAGTTGGTCCTGTGTTTATAGAATTCTCTGCATGATGCCACAAAATAATTATTACAAACCTCTCCTCCCCATCCTACCCTCCAGCATATGATTATAAAATTCAAGGTACTACATTTTCTCTTGCTTCTAAATAGGACCACTTCTTGATCTATCTAAAAACCCCTACAATCATGTCCCCAACAAGGCCCACCTCTATTCTTAAGAAATGGAAAACATGCTTATCAATTGTTAAAAAGTGAAATCTCATATGTGCATGCTTATATGCTTGTACGTGTAAGAAATAACAATTATACAAAACTCATAACTGATATTAGGAACAGGTTTCAGAATGGGGACCAAATTTCCACTTCCTTTTTTACCTTATTGTTTTGGTTGGTTTCTACCGTATGCGTGTTTTACCCTAAAAAAGTAACAAACCTTACTTTTGTTTTATTTATACCCCAGAACCCTATTTTACACATGTGTGAGTATATGTTCACTGCTAACTTTTCTCCTGTCTGAAAAAATGAAGCTGGGTAAAGCAAGCCTTCCCCAAAATCCAACCAATGTTCCAAAATTCCAGAAGAATGAGTTTATTCCCAGCCCAAGCCAGGAGGAGTACATACTTCATGGGGTTGATGGATGTTTCCTCTACTTCCCTCGCACTGCAAGGCCACTCCCAGGGTAAGAAGGAGGAAAAGGTTGCCAGTACTCTCACAGGGCAGACCCCACCCCACTGGTCTCCCAGACCCCAGAAATCATGTGCATTCACAGGCAGCTGCCTGTACTGCAGGTAAACAAGGAGATGGAGGGCAACCCTTTAAACATTTATGTTCTAACAATATTTTGTTTGGGGCTGCGGAGAAGCATGGTATCTCTAATAGGCTTTGAAGTGAGAGGTGGAATCCCTGTGAAGTGAGACTTTTCCAAAGTATACAAATGAAGCTGTTGCTGTTTTTTCTCTCCCCACCAGAGCAGAGGATGAATGACCTTGGGCAATGACAAACAATGGAATGCACACACCCAATCAGCCCGGTTAATTACCATGTTAATAATGAAGCATGTGGCCTGAATTTGCATTCAGCATTTCTGTTGCAGTCTGTGGGGCACCCAGGGGTAGCTGTGGGCAGAGGCCAAGCTGACTAGTCAATTCTCAAAATACTTGTGCAAGAAATTCCCTGCCTCTTTTTGTCCAAAGTTCCAGTCTCCCACAATAAAACCCCCCAAAAAATCATCCTCCACAGAGCAACAGAATTCCTCCAGAATCATTGCACACCATTCTTCCAGAACAACTAAGTATTTAAAATAAATGAACGAGGGGAAAGCAAACAAACAAGACTAAGAGAACTCTGCCCCCATTCCTCATGTGAGTGTCATGATCACATCGCCTGCCTTTTCTGCTGCCTAGATATTTGAGTTTTTTCCTGCTTGGTCTCTTGTTGCTTCTCTGCTCTGATCTGTGGGGAACAGAACCGAATTTGTGTGCCCTAGAAAACAGCCGTAGGAAGGACAGCACCTTAAACAGGGAGGGGTGCACCAATGACAGCCAATTGTTTTAGAAAATGACGCTAGATGTTACCTTCTGCCTTTCCCCATTCCTTCCAACTGCAGTTCCAACACTTCTAGAGTTCCAGACTCCAAAGGAATCTTGTCCATGGCATAAAATGTATCTTTTGTCCTAGCTGGCAGGTGCTGGGATTAAGTTGAGCTCTCATAAACTTGATGGTTCGTGTGTTGGAGGTGACACCTGGCCGTCTGTAATTGTTTTGTGTTTTACTTGGCTGAATGTGTGCTTCTCCTTCCCCACAGTGCCTGGAATGGAGAAAGGGTCTAACAGGTATTTGTTAAATGAATAATTCAAGAGGAACATTTGGTGTGGTTCCCTTGTGTTCTAAGAGACCCAAGGTACTTGTAACTCCATGCTCCATCTGTTTCAGGAAGTCCCTTACTGCTGCTTGTCAGAAAAGGGGTGTTAAGTACTTTCTTAGCTTCTTCCTTAAAAGAAACTTTTTGGTTGGGTTGGGCCAGGGAGGGCAGTGTAGCATAACAAGAAAGGGTGTGGATCCTGGGCCAGATTCCTGGAGTTATACCCCGACACACACCTGACCATCTGTGTGACACTGCATAAGTGACTTAACCTTATATGTCTCAGTTTCCTCATCCATAAATAAAGATAATAAAAGCCCCAACATTACCTGATAGTAATAAAGTAGTTAATATGTTAAAGTATTTAGAATGATGATAGTGCTTAAAGGCCACATAGATGTTTACTAAATAGATAAGATAAAATGTGATCTCTAATGAAGGATAATACTAATTCATGAACAGCAAGGAAGTTTCAGCATAAGAGGAATCTTTCATCTATTGGTAGGAGGTGTCAGAAGTCATGTTAGGAAGGAGGTCAAAGCCATGACTTGAGCTCAGGTACCAAGTAGAGCCCTAGAGATTGATAGCAGAAGTGGCAGGACATGTGCCCCATTTCCAGATCACAAGACTGGAAGGCTTCGATACATGTTTTTGAGAACCATTTCTGTAAATATGTTATGCTAAGAGTTAAGACACAGGGATGAATAAGACAGCAAGGTATTTAGACACCAGAAAGGAGAGGTGGGCCAGTGCATTATCAGTTAAACTACAGTGCACTTGTAAAGACAGAATTTTCAGAGCACAAAGAGATGGCAATTAACTCACCCCAGCAGGAGAGGAAGACGCAAGAATCTCTGGGGAGACCACTTGCTATAAAGCATCATATGCTGCTTAAATTGCCCCACCATCATAACTATACTAATGGATAGAATATCGGAAACAATGGTTTTCAGACACTGCACAACAATGAGCACTGAACCATGACCCTAGGGGCAAGGGAAATAAGGTAAGCCTTGTGCCTGCCTTACCCTAAGGGTCTAGAGGCAGGTCCAGGTAAAGCACTGAAGAGGGCAATCCAATGGAGCCTGGTGACGTGGCTAAGTAGAGGAGATAAAGACAGAGTCGAGGAAGGCCAAGGAGCCAGAAATGCAGGACTGAGTACCAAAAGCAGGGAGCGTCACAGGGAGAAGGCTGCAGAGGGATGCCAAGGGCAACCTTGAATCTTGGTCTTAGGACTACTCAGCCCACAGACTGTAAACTGTTCAAGAATAGAAAAGAAACCATGAGCATGAGGAGGAAGAAAATGAAGATGTAAGTTAAAAATACAAAAAAGAAAAGAAAGAAAAGAAAAAGAAATTCTAGAAAAAGAAAAGTATCTGAACTAAACAATACTCAGGATTAATTTACAATACACTTCTTCAATTTACCAGAGTTTGCCTTTAAATTACATTATACGCCCTCACATGTAGTGTAAGAATCTTGCAACAATATATCTATTTCTAGCTCATCTTTGTTTATTGTTATTACATACTTACTTGACCTTTACATAGATTATAAACCCCACAATAAAGAAAGGGTTATTTTTTGAAAAATAATCAGTTACCTTTTCAAGATGTTTAAAAATAAGGGAAAAAATTGTGTTTTATATTTACATACATGGTTACCATTTAGAGTACTAATTATTATTTTTCTTGGTTCATATGTTAATCTGGCATAATTATCTTGTGTTTGGATCAATTCTTTTAACCATTCTTTTAGTGATGAGTTCTGTTAGCTTTTGCTGGTCTAAAGTCTTTCCTTTTACTTTATTTTTTAAAAGCTAATTTTGCTGGATATAAAATTCTGGGTTGACACATTTTATCCCCAACACTTCAAAGATGTCATTCCATTGTGTAATGGCCTGCATGATTTGTGATGAAAGATGTCCTGTCATTCTTTTCTTTTTCTCTGTACAGAATGTGGCTGCTTTTTCTCTAGCTGCTTTTAAAACTCTCTCTTGGTCACATGTTTTCAGAATACTTCATTACAACAAGTCTTTTTGTGCTTTTCCTTGTTTCTGCTGCTTAGGATTCACTGAACTTTGGATCTGCTTATTTTTAATTTTCATCAATTGGAAACTTTTTCAGGCATTAGGGTTTCTTTCTTTTTCTTTTTCTTTTTTTTCCCCCTTGCATATTTTCTCCATATTATTTGGGTTTTTTCTCTGTGTGTTTATTTTTAATTGTTGCTACTACTTTGCCTTTAAAGTCTCTGATCATTTTTCCTAAAGTTTCTCATTTGTTTAATAATTGATAGAAAAATTAACAAAATAGTAAAGTTACAAAGTACTGGAACAAGACTTCAAAACATTTTTCTAATTGACATTTGTAGGACGTTTCATTCAACAACACATTCTTTTTAAATGTACATGAAACCATCACCAAGACAGGTCACATTCTGGACCATAAAGCAAAACTGAATAAAGCCTAAAATATTCAAACACAAACATATCATCTGACCATATTGCAAACAAACTAGAAGTCAATTAGAGAAGATTTATTTGAAAATTTCCCAATATTGCTACTATCTCTGGAAGAACAAGTACTCCAAAATCTACCAGTAGTGGGAACAAGAAAGTTATTTTAGCTGAAAGGGAATTGGAGTCAGAGTATGTTCAGATCCTGACAAACATAATAAATAGGACCTTAAAATCCAGGATTTTAGAAACCGCTCTCAGCTTTCTTCACCACCTTTCTTCCTAATGCTCTAGTTATTCCTGTCCTGACTTTCCCATGAATGTGGAGGGCCAGGGTACCATGGAGCTTCCTTGGTTGAGGTATAGACAGTGTCTCACAATATCCATTTCCCTTTTGCTGGAGAAGTCCCTGGATTTCACATCAACATCTGGCCACCTACCATTGACTGCTATGCCTTGCTTCATTGATGTGACAGATTGCCAGCTGATGGGATTCCAGTGGAAGTGACATGCAAATCCTCTGTCATCTTCTGGGCCACGCTTGTTGTGGACCTACTTCTTCCCACTGGCTACAGCGGAAAAAGCCAACTGGCCAGTTTGAGTCCCTAGATGACTTTGGGGAGAAAAACCGTCCAACCCACCCTGGTCTATTTCAAAAGAGAAACATGAACTTCCTACACATGTCTTTTGGTTCCAGGTACATGGCCAGTATCATAATTCATGTAACGGTGTGATTGTGAAGTGGGAAAAGGTGTAGAGCCTGGAGTCAGAAAAGGCCAAGTTCAGAGCCCACATCAACCACTCACCAGCCAAGTGCTCCTGAATCTTTTCTCCTCAGAGTAAAACCATGATAATAAAATCTGCTTGGCAAGGGATTAATTACATGGTTACAACTTTAAAATGAGTATAGTGTCTGATTTTTGGTATTTATTCAGTAAAGTGGTATCCTTGTTATAAATTTCATTGGCCATGCACAAATGCCTACCAGAAACCATATCACTTAAGCATGTCATAAAAGAAAGGGACGAAGGAAAAGAGAAGCACCAAAAATCTTTGGACCCTCTCCCTTCTTCCTCCATTCTGGGGAAGGAGCTCTGGACACTGAAAACTTCATGTCAAGTGCTGAAGACCAGTCCTCACAAATCAGAGTGAGAATTCTTCATGCGTCCAGCTTTCTAATCTTACTTAAGGTACTTCCTATCCCCCAATCCATTACTTCACAGAAGCCTACTTCACCCTATCCTGTATCCTGTATCCTGCATTCAAGTCTTGTGCTTTCCCTGAGCTCAAAAATCTAAATGTTGAGGACAAAGCAAACCTCCATGATCCCTGAAATGGGATTTATGCAGTTTTAAAACCCTCAGTGAGGAAATGCTTGAAAGAAACTTTTCAACTGGAACAAGACCAGTGCTGGGCAAGTCCTCCCAAAGTCCCTGGGGATGGTTCCCCTCCCCATGCCCAGAATGCTCCGCTCTGAAGAAACCAGTGCTTTGAATTTGCCTTTCACATCAACTGCGGAAATCACAGACAACCACATAGCAAAGAAAAACCCATCTTTCCAGATATGATGTACTATGATGTTTACCATTTTAAAGGAGTCACTTCTTAGTCTGCTACACAGTAAATAACCCATTTGTTTCACTCAAATCACTTCACATAATAAAGGACTAGTGTAAATTCAGCAGGAGCTCTGTCATCCAGGGGTGATGAGTTGGCACTGGAGAATTTATCTCTACCATTCACCAGCACGAAGAGCTGGTGCTGCGCTTTTGAATGCGGCAAAAACAGTGAAAAGTTGCATTTCTGGCTTATGAATTCATCAAGAGCTGACTTCATGAAATCTTAATGAACAGATTCAAGCAAAGGCTGGGGATAACTCATTCAGGCAAAGCCCAAGAAAATATAAACCTACAGAGCCTGAAAATTAAGTCATTGTTGGTATAATAAAATGGATCCTTTTTATGCATGTATATTTAAACATTTCCATCTGTGTATATGTATGTACATATACATGTGTATACATAGAGTACATGGATATATGCATATATAGGGAGAGACACAGAGAGAGACAACATTTGTATTAAACAACTGTAACCCATGATACTATCATCAAACATTTCACAATGAAACTTTCCATAATGGTCAGTTAACAACCTAAGGTTAAAAGCTGCCCCTGAAATTGATGTCAGCCAGGAAGACTTTGACCTATCATTTTAGAGAGAATCACTGAAAGCAGAATTTACTCCAATATATGGATGTGTAGATACATAAGAAGTTGGCAGTGACCAGTTGACAGGATTTTTCCCCAGATGAAGATGTTTTTCAATGCTAATAAACCCAACTCCACTGCTTGGCAGGGTCTGAGTTGGGCTCCATAGAACTGATATCTTCAAAATCCTCCAAGTGAGGAATAAATCTGGGTGATATTTCTCAGAAAAGTTAGGAGAGGAGTGAAGCATTCTAAGACTATTTATCCTAAAGGCCAATACCTGAGTGAAATAACAGTAAGCTCTCAGGTTCAACAAGTTATTCGTAGGGCACTTTCTCATAGGCCAGGTGGCCACATCCTAGTGACGGAGGGAAGTTTCACTCTCCTTAGATGGTGAGGGGATGACCCCTCCCTAGGTAATTAGGTGGGGCATCAGGGCGGCGGAGACACACACTCTGAAGGCTGGGTCCCCTACTTTTGCTCTAGTCTGTGCTGCACATGTAATTTGGGTCCAAGTCTATTGTCCACATGAGCGTCCCACCCTTGTCAAGGACATGCGACTCCATATTTCAGTCACCTGTAAGAAGCTGAGAGTGAAATGGAAAGGTGGTGTCCCCAAGGACTTCATCTGAATGGCAGGAGTGACTGGACTAGGGCAGGTTTAGCCCCTGAATCCACAGGCATCGGCTGGCACCATTTTTCTCTCCATGCTGCTCGTATGCGCCCATGAACTCAGGCAAAGCAGCAGGCTGGTGCAACCTTCTCTTTAAATAAAAGTACTTCTCACCCAGAGCATCTCAGAGTGATAGAAAATAGACACTCTGCCATAGAGATATCAATGGGACAATTTTAGCTAATGGTAGTTTTATCTCCCTATAAACACTTTATTATTAATTCTCTAAGTGGTTAACACGAAACCCATTGCAATACTTTCATTTGGGACAACTTGGTAAAAGCAGCCACTTGTCAGATATATAACTGCAAGAATTGTAATACAAATATAAGTGATCGTATTTTGGTCACATGTGGTTAATTTTTCTTAGATAAAACACCAAGGAGCACAATATGGAAATGCCAAAATTGCCTCAGAGTGAAAAACTCAATTTGAATATTTATGTACATGCTTCAGGTTGAGACAATCCAGCAAACGGTTTAATAAAGACAAAAGAAGTGAGCTGCTTGTGCATTTCAATTTGCAAAACAAAGGACATCTCGTAAATGTGATTTAGTTATATTATCACACACATTAATTTATTATTCATGCCTCTTATTTTCTATAACCCAAACAGCAAGGCACATGCTGCAGTATGTGAGCATCACCATAATACCCAACACTCACAGTAAAACTTGGATGAACTGATATACAGTCAAGCTGGTGGACCGACTGCAACAAGGGTGTCTGCACATCATTTGAATTCTATTGGGCAACAGACAAAAACGCCAGCAAAGCAAACAAAATCATGTCAAATGCTGTTTATAATGCTGGCCTCTACAAGGCCAGAAGGAAACCAACCGAAGCTAAAATATAGATCAACATGGTGGAGAAAGCACTTTCAATCAGGTGGCCAGGTAAAGTTTCTTTGAGAGGGTAACATGCAAGTGCAGCCCCAAAAAGGTAAGAGACGGTTGTCCAATGAAATGGAGGGGAAAATGCTCACCAAGAGGAACAGCATAAGCGAAACCAGCAGGGAGTCTGGCCATTCGGCCCATTCAGAAGAACACAGTGACCAGAGATCAGTTTGATTGTACTATGAGGTTTGAGACCTACAAGAGCTTTCTCAGCCTGGGTAATAAGGTCATGGCTTTCTTCTCATTCTTTTTTAGAATTTTGGACATCATCAAAAAGTGGCAGGACCTTAGGCTGTTTTTGCTGCTGTGTGGGGACTACGTTATAGGGAGACCATTTAAGGAGCCCCCCAGGAGAGGATGGCTGTATCATGAGCTCTGCATTTTACTCTTCAGTCTTCACTGG
The DNA here is from genome assembly GCA_004026585.1 of Noctilio leporinus. Classification (NCBI taxonomy): domain Eukaryota; kingdom Metazoa; phylum Chordata; class Mammalia; order Chiroptera; family Noctilionidae; genus Noctilio; species Noctilio leporinus. Next base: position 42,454 of record PVIW01005306.1, read on the forward strand.
ATACCCCTCCAACTAGAATGTAAGCCCCATGAGGGAAGGGCCTGTGTTTTTGTTCACTGCTGCACCCCAGGGCCTGACAAAGCTGGGAATGCAAGAGCTGGTGCCCAACAAATAAGATACTCATCCTCTGAAAAATGCTCTTCAAATACTGCTTACTTGAACACATCAAGGTAATGACTAAGGTAAACTTACTGAAACAATTCTGTGGTCAGGGGATGCTTCTCCTTTTCCTTTGGCCTAAATTCTCAGCACACAGGCCAGTGGCGCCACTCTACTTTCAAACAAAGATTTAGTATCTGGAGACAGTGGTAAGATTGCAGATCACTAAGGCATCATAGTCTTTACAAAACAGACTATGGGGCTCTGAAATATAATATGGGCTCTGAAATATTATCATAAAAGTAAACCCACTTGTCAAAACAAACAGCAAACTAAATTCCATGCATTGTAGCCTCAATAGCAATTGCATTATTTTTACAAGCTAATTCATAAACAGCTAATTTATAACAGCACACTCCTTCCTAAATGTGAACATGGGAGAGACTCCATCGCATCAATACAGCAGTGCAGATGGGTAAATAACTAGACTGGTTCTTCAATAACAGTGTTTATTCTCATCATTATCTGATAAATATGCCATCTGAACAATTTACTTCTTTATTCCCCCTCTCTTTTTTTAAAAAAAAGATTTTATTTATATTTCCAGAGAGAGAGGAAGGGAAAGAGGCAAAGAGGGAGAGAGACACCAATGTATGGTTGCCTTTGACCTGCCTCCAGCTACGAACATGGCTGGAGACCTGGCTTGCAACCTGGTTATGTGTCCTGACTGGGGAATCAAACCAGCGACCTTTGGGTTCGCAGGCGGGCACCTTACCCACTGTGCTACCAGCCAGGGCATCTTTCCCTCTTGAGATAAAATTTTTAAAGGTAAAAATTCAGATTCCGAGAATTAAGAAAAACTGCCTTTTGAGTACAGTCTGCCAAACTTCAAAAGAGGAACATGAATGATAACTAATAATCATAATCATAATAAAGCATTTGGTGTGAAGCACTCACCACTACACATGCTTCAGCTAATTAGTCACCATACGTTTCCAATTATTCACATATTTAGGCATTGTGCAAATAAAACATCTGAATGACTGACTGCTTTTCTCTTTTCTCATTCAAAGGTTTTTACTCAAACTTACTGCAGCTTTTAGAGGCAAGAACGGGCTTTGAAAGAGTGTACAATATGCTTTGATTTGATTTATTGTCATAATAAAAAAATTATCACTCATTTAAACTCTCTCTTCTATCCTATAAGTAAATCCTATAAATACAACCATAAAATAACACTTAATATGCATTTGTATCATTTCTGTTCCAAATCCCCTTCATATTCTGACTTGAGCAAATGCAGAAAAACACCAAACTTGTTTGAGATCCAGATGGAGTCTTCTAGAGAGAGAATCACATTCCACATACATATGTGAAAAGTACACTTGTGAAATGTAAAAATACATATTTTGGTTGTTATGAAGGGCCCCAGGATTATCTGTCTAGTTTTAGTAGGCCAGAAGTCATTACCTGAAATCATGGGAATTATAAGAGCTCCGTACAGCAGCTTTGCTTCTCAGATTTAATCACAGCTGCAGGTTTGCATCCAATGGACCTGATTTCTCAATCCTTGGGCAACATTTTCATCACATAGGAAGTAAATTAATATTTCTAACTGAAGTGATCATCTGCTTATAAAGAGCGATTTCGAACCAGAATTTAGTAGGAAACATTTGAATTGACCTAAAATACAGTGTAATGTGTACTGAAGTGTGGGGAGGGAGGAGCACTTGAAAAGGTGGATGGATTACGGAACTGAATTGTGAAAAGAAGCAGCAGGATTTAAACTAAACTGGAAAAAATGAACAATATCTGCAAGCACCCTCAAAATAAGCGAGACTCGCTGCTCTAATAGGAATTTGTTCTTGAAAATACCTTGACTTGAAAGCTTTTGAAATTCTTTGATGTAAATTGCTATATGAGTACAAAGCTTTATTAGTCATTGTTATTATAAAACATTAGTTGAAAATAGCAACACAGGAATTTGCAGTAAGTTTCACTAGTGTAAATATTACACTAGTTATCCTGCTAACATTTTGACAAAAAATATAAATGAACATATAGACTGATTATTATTTTTACTCTGAGTCTCAACTCAGTAGAATAAAAACATGAAATGCTTTTTAATTCCTGTGCATCTTGATGGGCAGCCAAAGGAACTACTGGGGTTCTTGGCAGGGTTGAGGTAGATGTTGGGGATGGTTCCCCATCTTTCTTTCAAGCACAATGCATCTACTTATCTTTAGTTCTGGATGGAGAAGACTATTTCAAAGAGCCCGTACTTTGAACAATCTCTATGCTAGACCCAAATCTGACCTCGGTGCGTTTTTTAGGTGTGCTCCAGGAGAAGTAAACACAGTAAACAGTTCATTGAAATTCAGCCCGTGAAGGCAGAGATAGAGTGGAAATCCACAGGAGAGGTTCCTAACCCAACCCCAGGGACTGCGGGGACACTGAGGTCTGAATGGCTCGCAGGAGAATCGTCCACCATGGAAACGAATACGTTCCTCACATCCATCACTCCTGTGGCTCAAATCAGGAAACTTCCGTTTAGCCTAAAAAGATATCGTGTGCCCCTCTCTCAAGTTTAAATTTTTAAATTCCAATTTGTGTCATGCCATTGATTTAAAGGAGTGCAGGATAATTCCAGGAAAAATAATTTACCATATTTCTGGCGGGGGAGTCAATTATTTGGTGAACAAAGATCTCTCTCTCACACACACATGCGCACACACACACATACACACACACAATGGGAATTGCTAGCCAAGTAAAATGCTACTATATAGAAGGGAAATAAACATGAAAGAAATGGCGTAATGCATAAGCCAAGGTAGAGACTGTGAAAACCAGAAGTTAATCTGCCAATCCCATTGACTTCATTCATTAGGTGACCGTGTGGAGCTCTGGGCTACAGTCAGGTGTGAAGAACTTGGCAGGGTTCGGAGGAGGCAGTGCCTGCCTTGGAAATCCTGGAGAGTTGAGGGCTTTTCCCGAGCCGGAAGAAAGCTAAGGGTGGGTTTAAACCCATGCGTCAGTATAATACAATACAGAGGAGCAAAGGCAGGGACAGCGGGGCAAGTTGAAAGGGTCAGACAGCAGCAGGGGGATTTAGGTTATGTTGGTTCCAGAAAAAATAATCATTTGTTCGCAGGCTTGGGAGAGGCCATCAACCAGATATAGGTGAGGTGATTACTGCCTGGGTAAGGAGATCATGACCCCCAATACCGGAGAGAGCTGCCCAAGTCCCTGGGGAACCACTTGTCCCCAAGTCACAGCCCCAGAAGACAAGAGCTGCATTGCTGCCCCTGTCCTTACCCAGCCCCGCTCCAGTCCATTGGCAATAACCCCCATCAATAACAGTGATCCGGAGCCCAGAACAGAAGAAAAACGGGATCTCAGCAAAGCCAGGGTGTGAAGCAGGAGGGTAGAGAGTTTCCTATACTTTTCTTTTCTCTTTAGAAAGGATTTAAAGGTTCTGACTCTTTGCATTTTTTTGCTTTTCTTTTGTGAACAAAATAATCATAAATTATTCAAAAGGAAGCAGAACCACATAAAATACAGAACTGTACTATCCATCATGGTAGCCTATGGGTCCTGAGCAAAGAAACATGGCCACTTCGAACTGAAATGTGCTGAGTCTCAGATACACCTGGATTTCATTTCAAGACTGCATGAAAACAGGATTCAAATATTATATTAATAATAACTTCACACTGATTCTTTGTTAAAGTGATAGTTGGACATTTTAGATAGAAAACATATACTATTAAGTTAATGCCATCTCTTTGTTTTTTACTTTTTTAAGGGTAGCTTCTGTGATGTGCCTCTTATTGATAGTTCTGCTGAAGAATGCTAAAATGAAGGATAAAATTCCCCCTTTGCTCTCAGCATTTCTCAGAAAAAGCGCTTGTTACGTTTTACGTCTTCTTAATGACCTCCTTTGACACACAGACTGTTGAAAACAAAATGAAATGCTTTTAAAAGTATTTTGTAGGTATTGTCTTGGTTTTTACTTAACTGCAGATCTAGGAGATTATCCCACATTGGTATATTATTTCCTTCATTCTTTGTGATTTCTATGTGCAGGTTGTATGAATATTCCCACTATTCATTGAATTTTCTTATTTATGGAATTTAAGTTTCTTTCACATTTTAATTTTTGCAATATTGCCACAATGTGTATACTTGGACTTGCTGGGATAGAGGAACTGAGAATTTTTCATTTTAATAGAGATTATCAAATTGTCTTCAACAAAAGTATTCATCAAATTATATTACCACCTAGTACACACACACACACACACACACACACACCAAACTCACTTTTCCTACATTTTTGCCAAGCTTTTCAAATTTGTCCAATTTGATGGATGAAGTCTACATCATTTAAATTCAATTTTCCCTGTGATTTCTGAGTTTGAGTTTTTTCACATGTTTATAATCAGCAGAAAACAACTTGATTCATTCTCACAACTTTCTGTTGAAAATCCAATTCAGGGCCCAGACTGGTTTACCTTTTCTTCCTCACTTCTTTGCACAAAATCTCAAACGAAACCCTTTGTGTTTCCCAGCCAAAGAAAGAGTAAGGGGTAGACTTGTTTTAGGAACTAAAGTGTCCAGTTCAGGCTCATAAGCACTTCGCTTCATTCAACTTAAAGCTGATCAGTCCTCCAGACCCTTCACTTTGGACGGAAAACCTCCTTCCTGGCTCCTTCCCTCCCCTACTTCCTTGGAGGAGCCAATTCTCACTTCCTCCCCAATGCCCCACCCTATATTCACTCCAAGGTATTGATTGTGGTTTTTTTCCTTTGATGTTTATTAAAGCTCTCTACATATTCTGGATATCAATTTTTTGTCTGATATATATGCCACAACTATTTTCTCTCAGCCTGTCACGTCTTTTTTTCTTAACTTTATCATATCTTTTTGCAAATATGGATTTTGAATGTTAATTTATCAATCTGTTCCTTTAACTTCTGTGGTTTGTATGCTTAGCAAAGCCTGATATACTTCAAAATTACAGAAATAGAATCATTTTTATTTTTTGGAGAAGCATCATTGAGATGGAATTCACATGCATTCCAACTTACTCATTAAAGTGTACAATTCAATGGTTTTTAATATATGCACAGAGTTGTGCGATCATCAACACAATCAATTTCAGAATGTTTTCATCACCTTAAGAAGAAACCCTATACACTTTAACTCTCATTCCCCAATAATCTCATTCACCCCAGCCCTAGGCAACCACTGATCTACTTTCTGTCTCTATGAATTTGCCTGCTGTAGACATTTAATACAAAGGAATCATACCCTATGTGGTCTTTTAAACTGGCTTCTTTCATTTAGTATGTTTTCAAGGTTCATCCATGTGATAGCATGTGTAACTTCATTATTCTTTTTAATGGATAAATTCCATTGCATGGATACACAAAGTTAACTTACATATTCATCAGTTGATGGACATTTGGTTTGTTTCCACCTTTGACTATTATGGATAATGCTATAAATATTCCTGTACCAGTTTTTGTATGGAAATGTTTTATTTTACTTGGGTCTATACCAAAGAGTGAAATTTTGGGGTCAAATGATAACTCTATGTTTAACTTTTTTGAGGAAATTCCAGGCTGTATTCCAAAGCAGCTGCACCATTTTCCATTCCCACCAGCAGTGTATGAGGGGTCTAATTTCTATATATCTTCACCAACACTTGCTATTATCTGACTTTCATTCTAGCCATCCTAGTGGATGTGAACTGATATCTCATTGTAGTTCTGATTTGCATTTCCATAATGATTATAATGACTAATAATATCAAGCCTTTTTTCATGTTCTCATTAGTCATTAGTATGTCTTCTTTGAACAAATGTCTACTTGAGTCCTTTGCCCAATTTTAAATGGGTAAGTTGTCTTTTTATTACTGAGTTGTAACTGTTCTTTATTTTATTCTTATATTTTTTTAAAATTAATTTATTGTTGTTGTATTGCATTTATCCCACTTTTCTCCCATTGCTCTCCCTTGTCCCACCCTCCCTATCCCCTCGCCCACAGTCAAACCCCACATGTTGTTCATGGCCATGGGTCATTTACACTAGTTCCTTGACTAAACTGTTCCCCTTCTTTGCCTCTTTCTCCCATCCCCCTCCCCTCTGCACACTGAAGGTCTGTTGCTTGTTTCCATGCCTCTGGTTCTATTTTGCTTATTTGTTTGTTTTGTTCATTAGTGTCCTGTATTAGGTGAGATCACATAGTATTTGTCTTTCACCGATCAGCTGTACCTGTTCTTTATATAATGTTTATCAGACATACAATTTGCAAATACTTTCTCCCATTCAATAGGTTGTCTTTTCACTTTATTGATAGGGTCCTTTGACACACAAAAGTTTTTAATTTTGAAGAAGCCCAAGTTCTCTACTCTTTTTTTTTTTTTTTGTCACTTATGCTTTTAGTGTCATCTCTAAGGTGCTATCACTAGATTCAAGGTCATAGAAATGTGCTCCCATGTTTTTCTCTAAGAGTTCTATAGTTTCAGCTCTTACATGTAGGTCTTTGATCCATTTTGAATTAATTTTTGTACATGCTTTTGCATGTAGTTATCTAGTTGCCAAAGACCATTTATTGAAAAGATGATTCTACCCCCAAATAATTGTTTAGCGCCATTGTCAAAATAGATGACAGTAAGTGTGAGGCAAAATTCCTATAGTTTTATTCTCATGTTTTTTATAGATATTTTTTATGTATATGCTCATTTCATCTGCAACTTATTTTGAGGTCTAATGTGAAGTAGAGGTCTATTATTTTCTAAACCAGTGGCTAATTATGACAATATGATGTTTGAATAATCAATTTCCATTCTTTACTAACTTGAAAATTCACTTTTTCTTGTGCCATATTTTTTCAGACACATAAATTTAGTTAGGAACTTTTTATTATGAAAGCTTCATGTTCAGGTGTTTGTCTTGGTAGCATTTTCCTTGTTAGCCCTTAGGAAGAACTTGTTTCCTTTTTCAGCACTAACATCTCTTCTGGAAGAGGTGAATACTTTTGGATCCATCCCTATGCTTTAACTTTTGTTACGTGTTTTTTAATTCTGTGCTTTTCCATGATTTTTCTGGAAGAATGCTTCAATTTAACCTTTATAGTAATTTCTTCCTCATTCGTATGTGCATATGTATGTTTTTCCTGTTATTTCCAAATCTTCTACTTAGTTTTTTTTTTTTTACAAGTGAGTGAATGCAATTTCCTCTCACATCATTCTGAAGATATTAATTTACTATAGAAGTCCCAGCTATGCCTCTGTAGTAAGCTGCCTAGGTATATCTCCTGATTCCCAACACAAACATATGCATAAACCAATTGCCAGCACCTGCATTTCTTTGCCCGAGGGCTTTCTCTAGCCTCTGAAACCCCCATTACTGCCAAAATTGCAGGCTGGAGGAACTGAGGGGTGAAATCCCTAGAGTGGCTTTCTTTCAGTGACTGATGGGGGTTGGTATATAATTACCTGAGCTCTCACACCCTCAGGTTGGATCACTCTGACTCATGTGCTCAACACTGGATCCATTTCCCCCCGTGGGACTGAGTTCTAGTTGCCACAGTGCTTGCTGACTTGATGTCATGGCTTTATTGGCTGCCTCCTTGCCCCCATTTCCCTTCCCCTCTCCCCTCCTGCTTCCTCTTCTCCCATGCTAGCAGGCAGCTGCCAATGGGCACTTTCTAAGACATTTATGTCTCTTGAGAAACAGCTCCTGGTTTGAAATACACTTTTTTGGACTTAATGTTCCAGTCCAAAACTCTCATCATCATTTCTTGTCTAACTTTACTCCCAATTTTAGGGAAATGCCCGAGAGTTTCCAGTGGAAAAGGAGAGCTGCAGAGTTGAGCCACAACAGACCCTCCAGGACGAAGCCTGATGGGTGGTAAAGTATCCTTGTAAGAGGGTCATTCTTAGGTCAGCTGACCTAAGAATTAGATTGAGAATATGGCTGAGAGTCAGAGGAAAGTCATATGTGCCAAGGTCAAGTGTGTCGGTCATGCTAAAGGAAGGGTTGGTCTACCTCCAATGAGGATGCCAGTGTGGACTCTGCTCTGTGGCAAGATAAGAAAGACAATACCCCTCAGACTAGGAAGACACTAAGATGTGAGACACATAGTCTTATCCCTCTACCTTCACATCATCTTGGCAAGGAAAAGAGAGAGAGAAATCCTAAAAGCCTGAACATTTACCTAGGAGAAAATGGGTTAAGCCAAAAGTATCCCATTTTAGGAAAGAAATCAATTTACCTTTCATGGGTAGATTTTTCTCCATCCACAGGAGGATGCAGTCCCAAGCACAAGATAAGATGAACTATAGAAATGGGAGAACATATTCGCTAATATACCTGATAAGGGGTTAATATCCAAAATTTATTTAAAAATGGGTAAAAGACCTGAATAGCCACTTCTCTAATGAGGATATACAGATAGCCAATAGACATATAAAAAGATATTCAACAACACTAATCACCAGAGAGATGCAAACTAAAACCACAATGAAATACCATGTCACACCTGTCAGAATGGCCATCATAGATAAATCAAGAAACAACAAGTGCTGGTGAGGATGTGGAGAAAGGGGAACACTAGTGCATGGCTGCTAGGAGTGCAGACTGGTGCAGCCACTGTGGAAAGCAGTATGGAGATACCTCAAAAAATTCAAAATGGATCTACCTTTTGACTCAGTGATCCTACTTTTAAGAATATATCTGGAGGAACCCAAACCAATAATTCGAAAGAACATAAGCACCCCTATGTTCATTACAGCATTATTTATGATCTCTAAGATATGGAAGCAGCCCAGTGTCCATCAGTAGATGAGTGGATAAAATAATTATTGAACCTTTACACAATGGAATACTACTCAGCCATAAAAAGGGAAAAAAAAGTTTACCCTTTGTGACAATAGAGATAAATCTGGAGAACATGCTGAGTGAAATAAGCCAATCAGAGAAAGATAAATACTACATGATTTCACTCATATGTGGAATCTAATGAATAACATGAATTAACTAGCCAAATGGGGACAAACTTATAGACAGCAGGATGACAGCTTTGGGAGCGGGGCGGGGCAAGACTGAGCCGAAAAAAAGGACTGATGGACCTGGACAGCATTGTGGTGATTGCAGGGGTGGGGAGGGGAACCTCAGGGAACTAAATGGTATTGGGAAAAATAGAATTTAAAAAATTAGAAACAAAAAAATGAAACTGCATTTTCTTTTGAGACGAAAATTCATTTAAGCATAGTGTCAGCCCCACTGCGTATAACAGACCTGTGACAATGCCTTTAGACATTACATGGCTTCAGCCTGATATTTTTCAAGAAAACTGTAAATGCTAAATGTCATTAATAATATGGACAATGAAACAAATGGCAGGAAATTGGGATGTGCTCTGCTTTGCACTTATTTTCAATGTCTCCTGCAGTTACTAGGTTGTGGGGTCGAAACATGTGGTTGGAAAGAGAAAGCCCACTTGCTTCTGCAGACAATCAATTATTATACTTTACTTAACGGCAATTATAGTGGGAGATCAAAACAGTTAGCCTTCTCTTAGTTCCCCTATTTGCTTCTTCCCCGAGAGGCACTTTGAGATGCTGCTGTAGATAGTCTCCCTACCATAAAGTGCCATTAGTGGGATTGCAAGGTGGCCCAAGTTACAGCCAAGTGCACCTTTGCTTCTGTGAAAGACACGGAGTTTTTTAATGGAATGGCTTTAGGGAAGCCATTGTGGAGCTGCGAGCGCCCAACAATGTTGAAAAGAAAGACCCTCAATTATGCTGCACCTGACTCTGGGGGCAGGAAGGGCCGATGCAGAGATCAGTTTGGAAAAGAATGCTCTGCTCAGGCCAATGAAGGGCTACAGGGAAGAGCTGAGATGATGAGAAATGACTGTAATAGTTAGAACTTGGAATTTTAAAAGGAGGTGAAGAGAAATGAGTAGCAACAGAGGAGAAAACACTACCAGGGAAAAGATTTTGTTCCTAAAGAGCCGAGCTGTAAAGGCAAAAGAAAAGAAAACTGAAACGTGACGTCCTCCTTCCTCTCCCACAATAATGGCGTTTCATCCCAAGAGAGAGCTCCCATCTCTAACTCCCCAGCCTGTGTCCCCTGAGCACCAGAAGCTTTTACAAAGTTCATTTCGTCCTCATGCAAGCTTAATAAGGTGTGGAGGGTTAGGGCCAAATCCCCACTCACGGTTTCCCAGGTACTGAAAGTCACAGAATGAACTATCTTCTGAACCCAAACCCTCTGAAGTGGCCCCTGGGATTCAGTACTGAGCTCCAGAAAAAAACAGCAAGGGGAGGGCTGGTTCTATCGAGCTGGTGAAAATAATGTTCTCCTAATCAAGTATGACCTGCCAGCTAATGACCAGCTGTGCTAACTTCTATGTCTCATCGTTAAGTTCACAGTGACCTTCCTAGTTGCTATGAATGCTGAATTAAATATTTAAAACAAATAGACTAAAGAGACCCGTGTGCCCTAAAATTGGGAGAAGGGTTAAACAAAGAAAGATGCAAGTTAGATTTGGTTTATCGGACAGAAACATTAAGTCCAGAACAAGTATTTCAGACCAGGAACTATTCCTAGAGAGACGTGTCTTTTTTTTTTTTTTTAATATGTTTTTAATTCATTATTTTTAGAGAGAAGGGCAGAGAGGGAGGAAGAAAGGGAGAGAAACATCAATGTATGGTTGCCTTTTACATGCTTCCAGCTACAGACCTGGCTTGCAACCTGGTTATATGCCCTGACTGGGAATTGAACCAGCGGCCTTTGTGTTCGCAGACCACCAGCCAGGGCCTGAGACATGTCTTAAAACGTGTCCATTTGGATCTTCTTTTGTACTAGCAGCTTTGTATCAGACACCTTTAGAGCCCTTGGCTCGCACTCCACACTACTTGGGCCAATCCCTTCACCTTCTTTCATCCAGTGCCCCTGCACGACTCCTCTCTGACAGCTACCAGTTCGTTCCGTGCATCCATACCCCTACTTCCATTTTGTTCATCAGATTATTTTGTTCATGAGATTTCTTGATTTTCACTCATAAGAAACAAAATGGAATGTTTCAAAAATAACCTATTTAGAGTTTCATTTCGGGTGTAAAACTGTTGATGTTGTAATAGCTGGTGTTTAATATTAATGTGAGTAGATAATAATACATACATTAAAGATATGACTATTAGGCCATGGCGGGTGGCACAGTGGATAAGGCATTGGCCTGTGAACCCAGAGGTCACTGGTTCAATTCCCAGCCAGGGCACATAACCAGGTTGCAAGCCAGGTCTCCAGCCAGGTCTGTGGCTGGAGGCAGGTGAAAGGTAACCATACATTGATGTTTCTCTCCCTCTCTGCCTTTCTCCCTTCCCTTCTCTCTGAAAATAATAAATTAAAAAATCTTTTTTAAAAATGTGAATATTAAATAGTAGTATACACAGTCTTACTTCTTTCAAACAAAGCAAGAACTTTCACAACTATATTTCATTACTGGATTAAATTATATTTATATATCAGCTTTATATTGCACTTTAGTCTATCTTACTCAACCCCTGTTCTCAGAGTTCAGTTTATAAAGTGCCTAGGATACTATCATTTGGTTCCTCAGAAATTCTCTTGAATTGGAACTAACTTAGGGCTAACCTTAGTGAATTTTACTCTCTGGGATAGTGATTCTTTCTAAGTAAGATGGTTAATCAATGGCCTTACAAGAATGAGGGGGGCAGTGTTGCACTCTTAGATGTCCCCAAACCTACTTTGTAGAGGACCACAACAAGTGTGTTAAGTTTGAGTGGCTGATGGTTCTTTCTCCTCAATTATTTACTCTCAGAAAGAAAAAGGAATTTACTGACCAAATACATGATTTTTTGGATGAGTAGGCCACCAACTCTTCCTGGGTTTTCTCTCCTTGACCAGCCTCTCTTTTAGGCACAAAAGACAATATCGTTCTGTAAGATAATGACATTGGGAATCCCTTTTTATATTTGTTACCTGAGATGAAAGTCTTTGAATGAATACTTGTTGACTCTATTAGTGATGAAAAATAGGAATTGCTAATCAGTACATCTTAAACTTGTTTTTAATTACCAAGTAGCATTCCATGCAAAATCAACTACCTCATTAGCTCTTGGTTAAATCCTTTCACAAGATGTAACTGAAATACATCAGAAAAAAAATTTTAATGTGAATTTTTGGGGACCCCGTGCCTACCCAGTGTTTCCTTTTATTCTGGTCGCTGTGGGTCACCTGCGACTTCTGCAGTGAGTCCCTCGTGCTTTTGATCACTGTACCAATGGGGCTTTTATAACACTTGATGTTTATAATCAGAGAGCTGCATGTAGGTTATTGTTACATATTCAGGATATGCTTTTCCTTTCAATGAGAATAAAAATGATTCCCCTGGCGACTGTAAGAGTGATGGAAGCATTCAACAGAACAAATCAGGCTGCGGTAGGACCACCTGGAATACGCATGGAGAGGATCCTGTTTTTCCCAGAAAGAGGGACTTAGGCTGGTATCTGCTGAACAGGAAAATGAAATGAGATCACATGAAATGGAGGCAAACTTTTATCTGCTACAGGGAAAGAACCTCCTGGGAAAATACGGGCCTGTTAAGAAGCAGTCCTAGGTAGCAAAGGTGATTTATGTTTCCTGTAGTCAGTTCTGAACGAATTCCCAGAACGGCATGAAGGGATGCCAATTTGAACAGAAGACAAACTGCTCTCTGTCCATTTGAAATCACATGGCCTACAACAGTCACACAAATGGCTTGGGTTTTTTATAGTCGCTTACTTCTGAGGAGGTCCAAGGGCTTCTTAGCCATGATCTCATTTACTAGCACACTGTGAACTTTATTCTCCCACATGAAGAGCAGTGCAAGTTCCCCTGATAGAAGAGAGAGGAACTTCCTCTGCTCTATTCCCCTGTCTCTGTTTAACTGTCTGCATAGCAATGAGGAAAACGTGTTGGTGGGCTCACACTGGTACCCCAGAAAGACCAGGGTCTTCCAAGCCAGAAGACACATTCCAAGATCTGGGTTCAGTCTGCCGCTTTCCATCTGAATGGACTTGGCCAAGACACTTAACCTCTTTGGACCTCGGTGTCTTTGTCTATAAAGTAGGAGACAGAGTCTTGCTTTAATGATCGTTATAAGTAGAACAAATGCAAGTAAAATGTCTCAAACAGTCTTTGGCAAATACTTGGTGTTAAATAAACAGTGCCATGTGTTATTATATATTATTATATCTTCCTAGTTGACTCCAGGGTCAACAGTCAGGCCTGCTTCTCCTCTCACACTCCACCACTCATTTCCTTTATTTGAAGCTCACTTTGTCCTATGAAAAATGACATTTAGAAAAATGGAAGAGCAGAGGCAAGGGCAGAAGAGATACCTAGACCAGAAGTTTTTTTCACCCCTCCTGAATGGGCACTCCCTGTGTCAGGGCCCCTCCCTGCTACCCGCCTGCTCTCACAGAGAGTAGAGAGAAAACCTGCAGTCGCCCACAGCAATCATTCAAGCGGCAATCTCACAGCCATTGCTGTCAGGGAGATGCACTAATTTCCAGGAAAAAAAATAATAAGCCAGCCCTTAACAGCCTGCGGATCTAATGCTAAGGATCTAGGAAACGAGGGAAATAAGTCACCTAAAATCGGTGTGACTTGCTGAAGAGGTCTCAGATGCGCTCAGTTTTCTGATATCACATTTCATGTCTCCAGCAGCAGGCCCTGTCCTAGATTGTGGGGATGTGGGCTGCTGCTTAGAACCCTACCTTGATATTCCACACTCCAAAATTATGACCTCAGAATTTCCACAGAAGAGTGACAACTGGCTTTGGAAGAAATCACACAGAAATCACACAGGAATCTTCATCATTTTCTTTTGTTTTATTTCGCTCCTCTGACTCCCCTTTGGCACTATAAATTAGTTCCCAAATTACTGACTGAAGTAGTCTGAACCCTGTACCCAATCCAGTTCACCCATTTCTAAAGTGATTGGTACAGTTTAAGAAGTCTTTGAAGGAAAATGTAGTTCCAGTGTTTACATGATCATAGAAAAAATAGCTATTATCATCATAAGTTTCACTGAGATGTTTTTGGTACCAAATGTATTAATTTTCTAGAGAAGAAAAATAACAACTGAGAGGTATTTTCAAAATGGTGCTTTAACGGCAGATTTTAAGTCAGTGTGTAAAGAATATGTTGCGAACAAACACAACCCTCTCTGGTAGTTTTTGGGAAGTGCCCCAACCTGTGCTACCAAATTCCAAGGTAAACTAAACATCAAGAGTCTCCAAACCTCATCCTTGGTTTGGATGCTGCTCTGCATAATTTACCCTAACACTTCCTAAACTTGACTGCATGAAAGAGATGTCTTGTCTGGTTTTCCTGGTTATCATTCTTTTTTTTTTTTTTTTTTCCAGAGCAATTTCAGAAAAGACCATAAGCTTGTGACAGAGGGAATTTGTGATCTTATCCAATCATCTGGGTTGTTTGCAAAACCTCAGTAGGTGGCAGCGTTTTGTTGATAAATGTTTTGTTAGCCAAGTCATCTCATTTAGTGCAACTGTTGCAATATTAATAAACTGAACTTATGATCGTGTTTGCCAGGACTGAAAATACTGCTCTTCTCTCCAGCGGGTGCTCTTATCAGAACTGACAGTGGCATTCATTGCACGGGAGACAGGGGCAGGGTGCTCTGTGGGACTGACTGCACGTGTGAAAGGGACGATGGCAGAGGACCAGTTTGAGAAAAAAGGACAAGGAGAGGAAAGGGAAGGGAATGTAAGATAGCATGACCGCTGTTGGGCTGGCCCTAAGAAAACCCTGGACTGGCACAGAAGTTCACTCCTTTCCAGGTGCCCTGGATGGCCCATAAAGGCCTTTAAGGTGTCCCCCGAGGTCCTAACAAGACTGGAGGAAGGTCATGGCTAAGCACACAGCTCAGATATCTTTGCAGCAAACACAGGAGGGCTCACAGGTGGAATCACCTAATGCCCGTTTTATAGAGCCAAAGTAGGGGTTTATAAATGTGTCCCCACGCTGCTCAGGGTCAGCACAGACAACATCCCATGACCTGTCCAAATGACAACAGCTTCCGCTAGACCTGTCACAACCAGGAGGGAAAACCTCAGAGTGGCCTCTAGAGAAAGGGGGACAGCACCTCCTTTACCAAAACCTCAGGACCCCAATCCACCATACTTTCCTTCATTCCCCTAGTAACACAGCTCCCTTTGCAGAGTGCAGACCCGGCTGGTAGGCAGAGCCCTGGGGACCCTGGAGAAAAGGCCCACCCTTTCTCAGGAGACCCCAGAAACTACCATCACATTGGAAACCTCCCAGGGTCACCCAGACCGGCATGTCAGGGTGGTTCAGGGGGAGCCATAGACTCAACTCAGAATCTGCCTTTTATTTCCCATTTCTAGACTGTCACTGCTGTCATTTCTTTCACCTGCTCGAGATGCCCCTTATTTTGTCACCTTCATCTGTCAGCAAGGCAAATTTCATGAGTGGCCCCCAATCCTCCCTCAGCAATAAAAGCTCCTCTACCTTCCCAGCTGGAGCCCCACCTTCCCTTGTGAACCCGCCAAAGTCTCTGTTCCCCCAGCTGCCCAGCCACACCGGGAAAGCGTCCAGTGCAGCCTCTGGACCGCGCTTGGCAGAGTAAGGACCGTGTCCTGTAGGCATCCAATTAAAACTTAGCTAGTGCCCCGTTTGCACTGCTTTCCATTTCCACCTTGTATGCCACTTATTTTGTGCCTTATAGGAAAATTATAAAAACACCGTATGTGCGATGCCTGCTCTCCTCAGCAGATCGTAAGCTACTCCTACGCAAAGGCCCATGCAGTCATCATTGTGTGTCCCTAGCACCTAGCCCAGTGGCTTAACAAAACGTCTTTTGAATTAGTTACTGATTAACTGGTGCCTTCTTATTTATATTAGCATGCTAGTCAGTCTCCCTGCTGTGTGAGGCGAGCTCTTCCCATTCTCTTTTTGGGGAAGTGATTTCTCGAAGATGCCATGAAGATGCCACGGTTAAATTCCTCATCTGGGAAAGACCCACATGTGTCATTTCAGCCACTGTCGCATTAGACCCATGCCTCCTGGGCAGTTACCCTAATAACTAACCCAACTGATCAAAAAAATATGTTAATTATTTTACAAGACAAACATATAAAGCCTTTTTCTTAACACTTAAACAATTAGCAATCTTTGTTATTCATATTTCATGTCAAGGCAAAAAGATGACAACCATTTACATGCAGGTCATCTTTTCCTCCTTGCCAAGACCTCAGGAATTTTGGAAGGTAGTGGTTATAGAATACATTGGATTGTTCCTTGTAGCCCAGAAGAGTACATCTTCTTTCCCAAATGTATACCAAGATACTACTTGGAACTAGTTAGAACTGAAGTCTCTTTTCCTTGCACAATGCCTAACCTCAATGCTTTAGCCACAGTGAGTTATTAATTAGTTCATCATGTCAGAAGGAGTTATGTCAATTTAAGAGTATATGACCTCCAATTTACATCAGGCATCATCTTTACATCCAAGTGTTTTCTGAGAACCCACTGCAAGCAAGCCCAGTGACATCCACACTGAAGATCTTGCTCGGGGATGGAAAGACGGCGTGGGCCAGAGACCACATCTGGACACTTGAGAGTGATGGAGCAACAAGTGTTTACATAGCAACCATATTTCCGGCCATTCCTATAGCCATATAGTATGAGGCAGGAAGAAAACACAGAGGACTCTGACAGCATGACTGGCATTACTTAGCACCTCCAATGTCTTCTAGATACTGCAGAGATCTCTTGTGATAAAACCTCTCAGAAGTTTAGGTGGGAAGATGACTGTCCTTCAGGTCTGTCCACAATCTGTAAGGCTACATTTCTTCACATGACACAGTAATTCAAGTGGTTGTCTTTCCTCACCCCAATCCTTCCCCACGGAACTAACCAATGTGTGTACACACACGCACACACACACATACACCAATACCTTGGGGCTGTAGAGTTTCTAACTATAGGAACTACAGGCTCATGATGAAGCTGTTGGTAACTTTATTGAAGATGCCCCTGATGTGCACACTATGGCCACACAGCAGAGGTGCTCTGTCCCCAGCCTCACTTGTTTCAAATGTCTACACCAGTTAGTAGATGCTCATTCTGCTTAAACTTCTGAGCCCCACTTGCCTGACAACTTTTCATTTAAGTCAACCTGCTCATGGTTCATTTCAGTGATCATTAATATTGCCAAGTTCCATCAGATAATTGGTCATCACTTTCAGAGAACAACCCATTGCTCCATTCTTCCATGTTTCACCTCACCGGAATCCCATCTTGTTGAAGCAACTAGCTAACCACTTTATGGACTGAAGAAATAAGAACATCACAGAAGATATTAATCCCTTCACAGTGATGATATAAATTAACTACATAATTATGAAAGATTGAGCAGAAGAGTTTTCATGACCATAATTGTTTTTTCCTCATATTACTATGTCCCATGTATGAACCTTTGCACCATTGTTATTGAAGAATTAAAGTTATTATAGCATAGTGGATAGAATGCTACTCTCCTCCTTTTCACATTTCACAGTAATCAGCCAAATGGAGGTTCTAGCCAAATGTTCAGTCTGACATGGGTGGGCACTGAACACATTAGAAGTATAATTTAATTTTAGAATGAAGTCTTATTACATAGCATACCATGGAAAAGAGGAAAAGGGGTCTGATTGTGATTGTCAGTTTAAAAATTCTCACTATTGCCCTGATTAGTGATGAAATCTTAAAATCTGACATCTTGGCTAGTTCTCTCTAGGTGTCATTATTTAAATCACTCATTATTAGAGTACTGGCAAGCAAATTAAATTAATTTCATATCAGTATGGCTTATTTGTCTGGCATAAAGAGACATTGTAAAATTCATCATAAGAGCCACTTCTCACTTCACAATTGAAAGAAGTTGTGCGGTTGCCTTGAACCCAAGGAACCAGCAGGGAGATGTGTCAGAAGGAACAGAGGACAAGGGTCTCAAGCCTAGGTGCCAGCTTCACTTCTATTTCAAATTAGATGGCTTTGTGCAAATCACTTTGCTCCTCAGATTCTGTTTTCTTTCTGGCAAGATGAGACCAAATATTTGCTCAGGGTTTTTTCAGTTTTAATATTCAATGATTCTATTAGTATTCTGTGCTACTGATACAGAAAGTCACAAACAATGTGGTTGACCACCAAAGCCCACAGAATTTTGGGGAACATTTAATGAACAGGTAATAAAGGCAAAGGTGACAAACTAGTTGACAATCATGAAAAAAGGGACTACTATATTCTTACCCGCAAAGGACTTGACTTCAACAGGTAGGTGATAGTGATGAGGAAAAAACGAAGACTCTAAGTTAGGAAGTTTAATAAAATGGTATTTTTACATGTGTGTAGCACCTGTTCTGAAGATAATTTTGACTTTGATCCACAACCTCCCCCTCATTTGTTTACTCCCCTTTCAATTTTCCAGGACCTTTTGTGTTAAAATAGGTTTGTGGTGGAGTTGTATTGTCACACAGAGACTCTTACATTAATCTTTAATTTGCTGACTACTTTCACTTCAAATTTATGATCATTAATCTCAACTAGGCCCTAAATACTGCCTATAATAGTCATTGTACAGGGTGGGGCAAAAGTATGTTTACTATTGTGAGTACACAAAACACTGAGTTTATTCTTATACTATTATTTATTAATTACTGCATCATTTTCTATGTGAACAACTGTAAACCTACCCTGTGCATGTCCTTATACCATTCACTTTCTTCTCCTCAGACAATTATTTCATGCCTCCTCAAACCTCTATACTTCCTCTGTCATCTTCATGCTAATCTGATAATGTTGCTTTCTACAGCAATTGAAAGTGGAAATCATTAATTGGGTACTTCAATGAGCTCTCACCATCATATCTGCCTACCTAACCCCAACAGTGTCAATACATTCTGCTTCCTTTCCTTATTTCATAAAGGATAGAGGGCTCTGAGCTAAGACAAATTCCTCCATTTTCCACTAGATCCCAACCCTTTTCCCCTACACAAAAACATTTCTCTAGTAATTGTCCCATCTCTCACCTGCCTCTCCCAGTTTTTCCTTCTTCCCTGGTTTGCTGACATTAGCACATGAACATTCTATTATTTCTATCATCCTAAAACACCATCACTTTTCTCTCTATGTACCATTTCTTCTCTTTTCTTTATAGAAAAATTCTTTGAAAGACTTGCCTATACTTACTGTTTCCAATTCTTTTTCTCTCATTCTCCCTTAAAATCACAAAAAGCAGTTTTCACTATGCCACTCTACCCCACTCCAGTCCATTCAAATTGCTCTTTTCAATGCCAACAAAGACCTACTCATTACTACATCCAATCATCAATTCCCAATTTTCCTCTTACCTGATCCTTCAGCACCTCCTCCTCTACCTTGAAATAATTTCCTCATTTACCTTTCATGATACCAGACTATCTTGATTTTTCCTAATACCCACTGGTCTTTGTTATTTTCTCCACATCTCTCCAAATACCTCTCTAACCTTTTATTTTTGGTGTACTCCAAGACTTAGTTCTTGAATTTTATTCTTTATAGCTTTACTTTAAATTTTATTCTTTATAGCTTTACTTTACAATTTTTATCACCAGCTGAGATACCTCCTTTGAAATTCAGACTCAGATATTCACCTGCCTATTCATTTTTAGATATCTAGAAGTACCACATATTCACCATGTCAGAAATGAAACTTACAGTGTTTTTATTTAAATCTTCACCATCTCAAGAAGGGCTACTTTATCCTTCCAGATGTGCAGGACAAAAATTATGGCATTATCTTTGCCTCCTCTCTCTTTCTCACCTCCCATATGCAATCAGTCAACAAGTTCCATTGGTATTACCTTCCAAACATATCAAGAATAAGGTCACTTCTCACTACCACCACCACCACCACTACCACCATGATCTAAGCTAATCATGTGAATTACTGCAATCGTCTTATGACAGGTTTTGTGCATCCATCCTTTTTTCTCTACAGACTATGGTCAATAAAGCAACCTGAGTGATTCTATTATAAGGTAACTCAGAACAAGTCATTCCTTTGTTTAAAATCCTGCACTAATTTTCCATCTAACTCAGATTAGAAACCAAATCTCCTCTATAGTCCACAAGCAATAATTTGCCCCATTCTACCATTAACTTACTTTTCTTCCCTTCTAGTATCTCTTCCCCATGGCTCCTCAGCTCCAGGGTTCTGTCACACTGGCCTCCTTGCTCCTGGAACATGCCCAGTAAACTGCTGTCTTCAAGCTTTGGCCCAGCTATTCCCTTTGTCGGGAACCTTTTTTACTCCAACATATTCTTCATGTATTTGCTTAATTTTCACCTCCTCAGTTATGGCTACATGTCCTCCTACTTATAATTAACCATTAGCAACCACCCATTCCCATTGCTCCATTGCCCATCTAATATTTGTATTTTCCATGGCACTAGTAACCTTCAAGCATACTATGTTTTAGACACATATGTTTTTCATTATTTATCCCTATTCAAAGGTAAGCTTTCTCATTCAAAGGTAAAGAGATTGGATTTTTGTTGTTGTTGCTGCTGTTGACTGCTATGTCCCCAGCAACTATAAAAGTTCCCAGCACGTAGTAGCCACTCAATATTGTTGAATAACTGAATCTCTTCATCTCCTATTTTTCAAAAATATTCATGGACTGTAATTGGTGTTCTAATATAAATTGTGGGAAGGTAAATAGATGTGTGAAGAAACAAACTTTTTTTTTTTAATCTAAGTTTTTAGTATATAGTAAGTATGGTTTTATTTCACTTTGTGTAGTGAAAAGACCTTGAATTTGAAGCCTGGTTAGACTGACTTCAAATTCTGGTCATGTTGCTCATCAATGAAATAACCTTCAGAATGTTTTTTGGCCAGCTATGAAATTGATGTAATAAGGGAGCCTGCTACTCAAGGGTTTTGAGAAAATGATATGCATTGACCTATATAAAGCACACAGCCCAGTGTCAGGTACAGACTAGCTGCTCAGTAAAAGTGGTCTTGAATATTTGAATTATATAAATTAATCAGGAGTCAGAAGTTTCACATAAGATTTAGTATAAAATCCCTGTCTCCCTTAGAGAGCACTTTGCTTCAAAGAAATAAAACTTACAGGAAATTTTTCTAGTATCAGCATTAACGAGGGAGATTTTTGTTGGTGACTGATGGAAGGAAAAACAAAAGGAGAGGAGTAGGAGTAAGCAGAACACCCTCCCAAGACCTCCTCACATTACCTGAGAAATCACTTTCATTAGAACCCTCAGTAACCATGCATTCCTGAGCCTTAATAGAATGAGAGATTAATTCAAGAGCACATTCGTGACTTCCATAACACAGAGACAGACTATCTTTGAAGCTTACAATCCTACCAGCATGTCCCCCACAGAGATCAAATGCTGAGAGAAAAGACAAGCACTCAGGGAAGGGGTAGGGTGAAGAGAGATGAAACAAAGTCTAGAAATCATTTCTCATGTCATAACTGTTGCATTAACACCTGACTGGCTAACACACATGCCCTGTGGCATGTTAAATGAGAAACTTCAAGGAATGTAAATATTTTTTTTTTAATGAAAATGCTTGACCCTAACAGTTGGTATTCACAGACAGACAGCAGTTGGCATATAGACTCATAGTTCCAACCCACACACTTAGAGAGACACTTGTTCCCAACATCCCCCTTCCTTTAATAAGCCAATAAATATTGATTCTGACCTGATTGCCACTGGTTCCTCTAGCATCGTCTCTCATCCCAAAGCCTCCTAAAACTATAAAAAGCTAATTTCCAGATTTCTAGTCTGGCTAGAAGAACTCAGTTTTTCAATCAGATCTCACAGAGGTCTGAGAGCAATCATTATGAATGAGAAGAGACATTTTGTGTTCTTCCCAGCTTGGTAGCGGGTAGAGGGAGCAGGGCTAGTTATCTACTGAGGCAATGACTAAAACCTTAGGACCTGTTACTCATTCTGTAAGACCACAGAAGATTTGGGGCAACACTCAGACATCCAAAGTGTAGGTAAGCAGTCACTGAGAAGTACAGCTCTTAAATTACAATCATGATCAAAATGGTAAAAATGATCTGCACTTCTCACTGCCAGGATTTTATCTCAGTCAATCCAGTTCTAAAGGGCATTATTTTGAATGACATGCATGATGACTAAGTTTGAATTTTAGAAAAACATATGACTGGAAGGAGACTTCACCTACATTTTAGAGTTGTTGGGTGTTTTTTGTTTGTTTGTTTTTTTCAATTTTCAGTCTCTCAGTATTCAATAAAAATATTGAGAATCTACTATATACTTAGCACTGTTGAAGCAGGTCATCTGAGGAACAGATGAGAATTATAAGACAGTCCCCTAACTCAAAGATTTCACTAATTGGAGATAAAAGACCAGCATATACAGTCAGAGTTTTGGGGGTCCATAGACCTCTTTGAAAATCTCATAGTACAGAGATTTATGGCACAGAGGCCTGTTTTAGGGAAATAAATACACATGCAATTCTTTACTCCATTTTAGAGATTTGACACACCTCATGGACCCTGCTGGGGCCCAGAATGACGTAGGCTGCCCATCACACTTTCCCATTCATCTCCTCTTTGAAAATACATTTCACATGTTTAAAGAATATTTTCCACTTTGTCCCTAGCATCTAGTAGATTCTGTCTCATAATTTTGTTGAATAAATAAATGCATCAATGAGTTTAAAATGCCCACCTTAAAGAGTATGAATGGCAATGATTATATTCAAGGATCTAGACTACTCTTAGGCTACATTGGGTTATAGAAACAAAAAGTCTATCAGGACTAGAGTCTTTAGGAAAGACCTGGGCCAATTTGAGCTGAAACGTAGCAGGTGGATGAAATTCATGTGGGTACAACACAGAAATGAGCAAGTACTATCATTAACTTGTGAATTCAGATAAAGACCTCTTGTTGGTGAGAGAAGTAAGTGATGCCCTGGACTTGAGAATCAAGGTGATAGGTGTCCTCTTGTGATGTTAGAAAAAGCCTTTATTTTTAGGATATCTGGGGTGCCCAAAATCTATGGAAACTACAAAGACTAGGGTTGTAAATTAGGGAAGGAAAAGCAGCATTTGGGTGTCTGGACCACAACCAAGCTGCACCACCTCCATGATGAGTTTTATTTCCCAGTCAGCTTTCCAATGGGTGACCAAGATGCTGATTCTGGAAACACAACACTGATAGAATGAGCTTGGCCACATGCCTGCCACAGGAGTACCAGAAACACACAAAGGATTCCCCCCCACATTTTCTGTAGGCACAAGCAGCATGAGAGAGAAGCATAAAAGGCTGGCCCTGAGGATTGCTATCCTGCAAAACTTCATGAAACAGCTCTCCCCAAATGACAGTCAGTGCTAACAGGAAGTGAAGGCAAAGCCAAAACCAACACATTTCTGAGTTACCTAGAGCAAGGTACCTAAGGCACCATCTCACATCTAGTAGCTCATAAATAAAAATACAGATGATGATAACAACTCAATGTGGGGCAAATTCAATGAGACAATTCGTGGAAAGCATTTAACTTATTGCCTAGTGTATGTTCAATAAATGTCCATTATCATTGATGTTGCTGTTGTTATTTCTTATTTAGCTAGGTATGGAGGGCACGCTTTGGACACCCATGTTTATTTATTCAACTTCAAACTCCAATTATATTCCATACTTCATTCTACATCTTAAAGATGCAGAAGGAAACAAAGAAAGTAAATGTGAATAAGTAAACACTATACAGGGAGAGTAGGATACTCACTCACTTTCTGAGAAAAAGAGCATCTCCCTCCCCAGGAGGAGCACACTCTTTCTGGCAAAAAGAGATCTGATCAGATCACTGGGGCGAAGTAGGGAGGGGCCATAAGAGAAGACAATGGTAAGGAGCCTAGGACAAGATTGGCTGAGAAGCTGAATGCCTCAAGAGCACAGGGACTAATGCGCTAGAAGATTTGAAATAAAAGAGGGCTAGCTTTCAGGCTATCTTAGGCTCTCTAGCTTCTGGGCTGGCTCTCTCTGGATCTCAGGCTCTTCTTCCTGGAGAATGCCTAGATGATGGTGCTGTAGTTGCCTGCATTTTCCAATGGATGGGAAGAAACTTGGGGCACAGCGTAGGATTGAGATGGCCTGGCAGAGGGTGGCAGGTTTATTTTTTATGTGTTCTAGAGGGAACAGGCTCTGAAGCCGAAGCCTGCCATTCTGTCTAAAATTGTGTAGCTTTTGTATCCTATGTTGTTTTAGTTTGTAAACTAACCCTATAGAAATAAGATTATTAAAACTAACAGGGGGAATGATAGGACAACCCAGGTATTAGAGTTTAGCCTTAACTGATAGGCTTAAGTGATTAAAACTGTAACTAAAGAATGAAAAAGTTTAGCCTTAACTGATGGGCCTAAAGTAACTACTTCTTGTGGAAAGGTGGTATTCCAAAATTGTGAAGCTTTTGAATAGACTCCTTTCCTTTTTCACTAATCCTTTGCCCCTGGAATTTTGCTTAGAGGGTGGCAGTGGGCAACAGGACCCCAAATTGCTATTCAGTAACATTTCCCCTACTCAGTATACCCTTCTCCCCTGTTCTGTCAGCTTTACTTAATGTCTTAACACTAATAACTTCCTACAAGTTTACTATTTCCTAAAGCCCATTTATTCTTTTTCCACCTCTTTCAAGCCCAGGCTGGTCTCCTGCCCTCAGGAAGTTTCTTTCAGACAAGTAGGAGGGACTTTGGCTTTATTCCTGTTTCCTACAACTGCCTTAATCTCCAGCCTACAATACCAGTGTGCCTTCACCCAACATCCAGCCCAATGTCATTTGAGGTGGGTGGATGTAGAGCAGAGCATCGAGTCCTACACAGATTTGATTTACAAATTTAAAGGTTACTTGCCTCCCATTCCTAAGTGTTTCAGAGTCCAATCTAAGATGCAATTACACACTTCCCCCATATCTCTTGAGGACAGGACCTTCACTTTAAAGCAAAGCCATAATTTTATTTCATTATAGGGATGGTATGATGAAGAACTTTTCATCGACACTTGAACTGGTCTCCACCATTTCTCCACCAAGACATAATAAGCAAACCAAGGGATAGCCTGAATGTACAAGGCTGACGATCACTCACAAAGATGTTGATGTCCTTATGTCTATTCATGTATCAGCTTAAATCAAAGGGTTAGTGGAGGAGGAGGGGGCAGGGGGAGGGAAGACTATGCATGATTAACAATAGGTGCAAGACAGGATGAGCTAGATTAAACTGTTCCATATGCAAATTATACAAGCCTGATTGCATCAAACCATGCACAGTTTAATGAGTATAGTAGAATGCCTTTATCTGTGCTTGGATATGTTCCTAAAAGGAAGACTGTTCCCAGATAAAGCACAGTTTAATGAGGAGATTTTTCATTGCAGAGTTGATGAGCATTTGCATATCTTTCCCTCAGCTTCAGGCCTCTCTCTGTGTTGTACTCAGTCTCCTTCAATCTCTTGCTCCTGTTTTCCCCTCCTTCTGTCAAATCCCCCTCCCTAGTACCCACCAGCCTCTCTCTGATCCACATGGCTATTCTGATTCTCTCTTCGTTCACTGAAGTCAGTAAACATTTGCATGTTGTTGGCATATATTTTAGGAACATGTATGCTCAGTGCAAATTAAAGAAATTAAAATCTTTAAAATGTGATCTGAGCAGTTATCTCGGGCGATTTTCACTTTGTTTAACATTGCCATGTTTGAAAAATTCTTTAATTGGTTATTTAAATATGTTCTGGTAATTTACTATTTATATTTTTTAGTTTTATTTTTTATTTTCATTTTACTAAATGGCTGTGTGGGTTTAGAGCACATGTTGAAAACACAGTCCTCAGGGTTTGAAGCCCATTTCTACCTCCTACTAATATCTAATCTTGGATGTGTCACTTAATCTCTCTGCCTTTATTTTCCTCATCTAATGAAATGTTGACAATAATACCTATTCAAAGAATTATTTAAGGATAACAGTATCTAAGGTATGTAAAGCAGTTAGCATAGAGCTTGACATATTACATGTGCTCAGTAATGGTCATCATTCTTCATAATACAGCCCTACAAAAGTATTAAATCTATAACTACATGTCTGATATATACTTGTCTTCTGGACAAGGAAGGCAATTCTAGGACATGGGGATTTGACTGTACATGCAATTAAGGGAGCAGCTTATATAGTTTATGTGAGACTATTGTTATTCTGTCCAGTGCAGAAGCTGAAAGTCCTCAATTTAAATATCCAGAAAGGGAAATTGGGCCCGAACAATGGAAAGGGTGGTGTGGTTTGGAACCTGAGATGGTCTCTCACCCTCTCCAATCTTGTAATTTCCAAGAGGGAGGTGTCTTTCAGCATAGAGTGAAACACTCATGTGGCTCGGTAGTCAAGCAAGCTGGAAGTCAGCCCCATGCTGATCCATTAAGGCAGAAAATAAGTGACAACATAGATGAGTTGTGATATCATCCTAAGCTCTGTTCTGATCTTCCAGGAGTTAAAAGCAAGGTGATTGGTGCTTCATTTTCACCTTTCAAATCTTGAATAAAATGTCTCTTGTGCACCATGAAGGGAATTCCAGGACATGTAGTTCAGTTTAACTGTATTAACATAACCCCAATCATACATGAACACACACACACACACACACACACACACACACATATATATATTATATATGCTTATGGATACCCACCCAAAATATACATGTGTGTGTATACACACATATGTGTGTGTGTGTGATTTAGTTTGTGTCAATATAGCTAATCGGAACTACATTTTTAAAATGTTGTTCTCCTGGTAAGGAATTTTTTCAGCTTTTGACTGTGCAAAAGTATTTATTTTGACTTTGTTTTTAAAAGACATTTTCAATGGGTATAGAACTTTAGGTTGACAATCTTTTTTTTAGTAGTGAAACCTCAATACTAAATACTAGATGTTAGATGTTCTACCATCTTCTTGAGGTTTCAAGAGCTGAATTTAGAACAAGCCTCCAGCCTTAGGAAAGAACACAGTGGTGGGCAGGGGAACTAAATGCAGACCCAACTCAGAAAACAGAATGAGTATTTGGGTGACAGGAACATCCAGGGCAACCCCACCAATATGAGTCACTAAGTCTGATGGCACTAAGATATAGTCACATGATGGAAGCAGGATCCTCCCTTAACCATAATGTATTCAATTTTAGATCTATGAATGAAAAATTATTCATTGGTGAGTGGCCTCTGGAGATCTAGAGAAAATACAGTTAGGGGACATCCTGAGACACATGAGAATAAAAGTTTTAACATGATATGTACTTAAAATTTAAATAGAATATGAATAATTCATTAACCACACTTTTCTACCTTTCTCTGGTACACATGAAGCTTCATTATATGAACTAGAGATGAATTTGTATCATATAATTTCTAACTGATATCCAGCATATTGAAAGAAAAAATAATAACATAATGTACTGCACTCCCTGGTACAGTTATACAAAAAGTTAACTCTACTATTCTAGGCAAATGCACCTAGTATAGTGGTGATATCAACCAGTATGTGGATGAGCAAACCTGATGTACCAGTGATTATAGAATATCTTGATCAAAATCTTTTACATTCAACAGGGTATGCAATGAACAAAGATGTGTGGAAGTAATAAGGTGAGAAGGGTGGTTCATGTCTTTGATTATTCAGAATCATTCTTTTAGCAGTTAAAATCATGGTAACAATTTGATTGATACCTGAGGTTTGGAAGAAATGAGCAAATCAATTTTCATCTTTTGGATGTTGTCTTTAAGTTATTGAATTACTTTATAATTTAATTGCATTCCAAAGAGTTATTTTTATACTATGATCCTATCAGAGTTCACAAGCCTATGGATGGTGTCAGTCATAGTCAAGAAACATAAGAGCAACTGTATTTTTCTGGATGAATCCTAAACAACGGCTTTAGACCCAAGACAGAGTGAAAAGGAGCTATTGAATTCTTTCATTTATTCCACATATATTTTATTATTTTTCTGGATTTTAAATAACATTTCAAACAGGATTTTGACAGCTGCCCTAAACAAGTCATTATATTCATGACCTAGGATGCTTTGTTGCCTTCATCTGAGATTACTTACTTTTCTCTGCCTTTATCATATTATATGAACTACTTAGATATAAACCTTCACTGGAGAAGAATCACATTATAATAGATACTTCTTAATTTATCAAATAGCAACTGCCTTTTAAAATGATTTTTTTAATGTTCTTACACTTTTTAGAAAACACACTACTCAAATAAAGAATTCAATTCAGAACTCTGAACTCTTATACCTGTGAACCAAAAGAAAGATTCACACCTTTCTTTTTAGGAGACACAAAGGCAGTGAATAATCCTTACTATCACAGCCCAAAGCTAAAATTCTAATTTACCTATTTTGGGGGCAATTATAGCCCTTGTGAATGTTGTGACTCTTTGTCAAGGTCTATGAAATATTTAGTAATTCTAGGATATCTAGAAAAGAGTAGGTAAAAATAAAATATGTGACTTTGTGCATTTGATGTTACTTTTTATGATATTTTGGACAGCTATATAACTAATAAATCCTGGCCCTCACATGCCTGGTCTCTGTGTGGAATCTTAACAAAGACACATCGCTCTGCTGATGAAGAGTAGACATTAAAAGAGAATGCTAATACATACTTGTTTCTAGAATAATATCAAAAGGGAACCAATGAATAATATACAACATTTCTCAAATTCCTTTTATTTTTTCCTCAATTCTCTTCCATGTAGCTTCTCATATTCTAAGATTCATAACCAACCCACAGTCCTAGCCATAATGATATTACTCCTATCTTTCCAGATCCTTCATCTATAATAAGTACATCAGCCTAGTGTCTCTGGCTGTGTTTTTGGTCCACTCCCTGGGCCTCTGTTACCTTACCTCCTTCCTAATTCAGCCTCAGAGAAGACCTAGGTACCAGGCTAGAACAGAGTTCTTCAGCGAAAAAACAGGTAGGGAAAGGAATAGGTTATAAAAGACTCAACCATTAAAGAAAATACATCCCTACCACATAAACTTGAATGTAAGAGAACTAGGCAGTTTTACATGGATTGAAAAATTAGAAGAAGATTATTTTTGACACATGAAAATTAGGCATAGTTCACATTTCAGTGTTCCTGAATTAAAGTTGTATTGGAACATAGCCATACCCACTCATCCACATGTTGTTGCTGGCTACTTTTGCCTCTGGACTGCAGAGCTGAATATTTGTCATTGAGAGGAGATGATCCACCAAGCCTGAAAATATTTACTATATGGCTTTTTATAGACAGAGCTGGCTGACCCTGTGTCTCTCATAACATTCCAGTCTTATTTGGTTCAGAAAGTTATAATAGTATCTGCTTAATGTTTAGCAGAACTTTTTCGTCTTATAAAAAAATACACCACCACACAATTATTTGCTCTAAGACGCTTTAAACTCAAGATGGCTAGGTCTCTGAAGAAAGTGCAGATTTACGGGAGAAATATATATAGCCTGTGGTGCTTTGCATCCTATTTTTATTTTTATTAAAACAGGATCAAGGACTTTTTAAATTATTGTTGTTATCACAAAATTAGTAAATTGCTAGGCCAGAATTCATTTGCATGAAGGACTATCTTTACTATTTCAGTTGGATTCCTAGTATCTTTCTCTCTCTTCCTCACTGAAGCAAGTATTCAATTATTTTCCAGGAAACAGTGGTTTTGTTCTCCCCTAGAGATGCTGCACCACATGCAGAGGTGGTACTTGTTGTGGGAAAGAAAGGGACATGTGTGATGACATCATCTGCACTGTTGCAAAAGAAAAGCAGCACCATGTACCTAGGACTACATTAGAAAAATGAGAGGTTCTGCTTGTAGTACAATATTGAAATGCCCCATTATGCACATCTTAAATTATAAAGTTATTCCACTCTGTTTTTATTCTCCTTCCTCACTACTGCTTGCTCCATTTAATTTGAGTTTTGAATACCTCAAGTCCTGTTCTTGTTTCATGTAAAAGTCAAGCTCACTCTCAATGCACAACATCCCTTCTCTCCTTGTCTCTTGATGTCACTTGAAAACATTCACTTACCCAGCCTTGGAGGTAAAAGTACTTTGAGAACTTCAAGGTTACCAAATGCAAAGAGCTGTCTTTTATTTATTTTACAGTCAGTATACAGAAAGCACAGAATGGGAATTTCAATTGTACAATCTGACTATGCTTAGAAGAAGCATTTTTAAAAGCAATACAATTTAAGACTAAAAAAAAAAAAAGACAGTATTAGTTAGTTAATAGCCTTGTTTATACAACCATAGCAGGCAGAAATGCACAGTTAAAACTGATTTTAAGAGATAAAATGTATTACTATAATTAATGTGTTTGAAAGCTAATCCACTGCTGATCAGTAAGTTGCTGGCATAGAGGGGGAAATATTTGAAGATAGCAAAGGAAAAGGCTTAATGTTAACAAGAAAGAAGCTGCAGTTTAAAAAGCAGTCGAAGCTACTACTTTTAAATGGTGTGAATTTTGAAGTCATCAAAAGAGATTTAGAAGAAATCAAAATGTTCAAGAGCTGACACCCTAAAAGGGGAAGAAATCTAATGCATGATAGCTAAGCAAAAATAAGAAAATTCCAGGGAACACAGCTTGGAAAAGTCAAATTCTATACTGAAGTTTCTCCCTCACTGAAGCAGCTTGGTCATGAACACACACACACACACACACACACACACACACACACACACATTCCAACAGCAGTGTTTCAGGTTTGAATTAGGTAAGTAGCAAACAGGCAGCATGGTTTAAATTCTGATCATAGAGAAGAAAAGCAGACATCAATCCTGACTGCCTCCTACCATCTGTGTGACACATAGGGCAGGTGTTTTGGAATAAAATATGTTCTCCCCATATTTCATATGTTAAAGCCCTAACCCCAGGACCCTAAATGATGTAACTATATTTGAAGTTGGGGCTATTAACCATATGACTAAATTTAAACGATGCCTTTATTGTGGGCTTTAATGCAATCTGAGTGGTGTCCTAATAAGGAAGAAGAAATTTGGACACCCAAAGACAACAGCGATGTGCTTGCACAGAAGACAGACCCTGGGACAGCACAAGAGAAGGCAACCCATCTGTAAGCCCAGGAGAGAAGCCTCAGGAGAAACCAGACCTGCCAACACCTTTATCTTA
Source organism: Noctilio leporinus (assembly GCA_004026585.1). Taxonomy (NCBI): domain Eukaryota; kingdom Metazoa; phylum Chordata; class Mammalia; order Chiroptera; family Noctilionidae; genus Noctilio; species Noctilio leporinus. The sequence continues at coordinate 73,875 of PVIW01005306.1, forward strand.
GACTTCAACCCTCCACAACTGTAGAACAATACATCTGTTGTTTAAGCCACCCAGTCTGACTAACACACCAGATAAATGAAATATCAGCTCCAGGAGAGCAGACAGGTTTGCCCTTTTGCCAGCAGTTGTATTCTCAGCACCCTGGGTAGTCCCTGGCACACAGTGGGTTCTCCCTAAGTACTTATTGAATAAGTAAACAGGTGAATGGATAGCCTCAAACTTCATGAGCTTCGATTTCCTCATCTGTGAAAACAAAAAAACTCCACAACCCTATCTCATAAGTCAGTATCAAAAGAGAACACACAGGAACATATTTCTTTTATCCACAAAGGACCACACCAGAAATAGTCTTCATTACCATCCCCAACACTGTAGTCACAGCAGTATGTGACTTCTGATTATTCCAAATCTCATTTTCATTGTAGAATAAATAGAAGAGAACTGTTTTGTCTCAGAGGGGTGGTGGAAAAAATAAATGATCAGTTATTATGTGGAAAGAATGAAAGGCTTGTTAGATGCTAGACATTTCAGCATCATTATTATTATGACTTTGCGCATCCTGGGACCAAAAAAGACACAAGAGTCCAAGATATATGGTTTGCCTACACACTTCAAAGCCGTGGCAAGTGCTTTGTGCCATTAGCATCTGAACACACAATTACAGAACACAAGCAATTGGGAATCTCCATAAGATAGAGGTCATTTTCACAAATATTACAGTACTTATTGTACCCAAGTGTATGTTTGTGTAACTCTGGTAATAATGCAAAAGTGCCCCCTGTTTTACAGATAATGTAACTCAATAATGTTAAGGAGAAAGAAGTATCGAATTTGCAAGCTGGGCATTTTTTTTAGCATTCAAAATATGACCACAAGAAATTGACGACAGTTTAATTGCCTCAAAATCAGATTCTTAGACATACAGTTCATAATTTTAAAGCAATTCATTCCCGTTCATTCTCTGAATTACTAATCCACAATTTCTTGCATCCTGTCATATTTTTGCCACTTAAAATGATTAAGGTTAATTTGATTTCAGGAACGTGAGTGAGAGTTAGAGACAGACATTTTTAGTTTTTAGTTTTATTTCCCCCTTCATCCCTCTTGATTTCTAGTGATGGACAAAAGCTTTAAACCCTTGGAGCTTCATTTTCCAGGAAACTGAATGCAAATGTAGACTCTAAAGTTAGACTCCAAGCACTGCCTGGTAGCACAGTGGATAAGGAGCCAGCCTGTGAACACAAAGGTCACTGGTTCGATTCCCAAGCCAGGGCACATAACCAGGTTGCAAGCCAGGCCTCCAGTCAGGTCTGTGGCTGGAGGCAGGTGAAAGGCAACCATACATTGATGTCTCTCCCCTTCTCTGCCTCTCTCCTTTCCCCTCTCTCTGAAAAATAATAAAATCTTTAAAAAAAAAGAATGCTACATGGTTTTTATAAATAAGTAAAGTTAGACTCCAGGATGTAAACTCTGGCTCTCTCCTCACTAGTTATGCTCTGGGCCAAAGAAATTAGTAAATACATGTGGGCTTTGGAAGGCGGGGGTCCTCATTAGACAGCTTGTCACACATACTGTATAGTTTGGCACTAGAGTCACCCAGCAGAAGAGGCAGGAGACAGCAAATTTCTCTGTTAAGCCTTGTGACCTGACCCCGTCTCTGCCCATAGAAAGGAGTGTACCTATTTACCCACTAAGATGCCATCTTGTCACCAAGCCATGTGCCCGCCCCCAGGCACTATTCCCTAATTCACACAGTGAGTTGTGCAGGCTAATCACAGCCAGGTACCTGTCTCATTTTTTATCTTCCCTACTTGGAAGATTAAGTGAGATGTATGTGTATGTAGCATGCCTTTCAATGTCGACGCATGCCCTGTGAGCTGTCAGCTACAATATTAAATTCCCCTTGACCAATTTCCTCCTTCCCATACTCACTTTTCCAGCACCCAGAGTGGTCTGGCTTTTCATCCTTTCTTGCCACAGCTGCCTCTGTGGCCTCCCAACAGGTCTCCCGACTCCACTGCAGCCCTAATTCACTCTAACTCATTGTGCAAGTGTAAAGGTGACATGTCACACCTGCTGAGGAATCCTGCAATGACTTGACCCAGGTCTGTGAGCCTATGGGGTCCCTTACCGTCACTGCTTGCCCAGAACCACTAGCCTGAGCCCGCTGCACTGCAGAGGCTCAGTGGCTGGCCCACTTCCCTGCCTCCATGCCTGTGAACCCATAAGCATCTGGAACACCTTTCTACCTGTTTCCTCTGCTGACCAGCTACTGGTCACTCTTCAAGTTTCATCTGCCATCCTGCATTTCCATACACTTGCCCTAGGTCTGATGCCTGCCCACTCCTACGCCCAAAGGATGGAGCTCACCAGTGGGGAAGTTCAGATTTAACCTCAAGCCACCTGACTACAATTTCATCTCTCTTTCCATCATGCTAGTCTGCTTTCCACACATCGAACTCAACCCGGGTCAGGTTAACAGTGCTCCTGAGGTGTACTTCCTGGGTCAGCTCTCTCTAGAAACCTGTTGTTTTAACTTCTAACAGGTTGTGAGAGCCTTAAGTCATATTTTCCTGGGAGAAATGGTCCCATCCAGGTGGCAGGGCTCAGAGCTGCTGTATTTCACCAAGGTGGTCCCTGCCTCCTTCATCTAGTCTCTGCAACTGAATTTTGGAAAAATCAAGTCACTCACAGTGAGATTTTTCAGGATCTGCTTAGGATGAGTAACATTCACAGCTCCAACTTCTAATAAACAAACTAAACCACCAATAGGAGCTTTCCTACAGAAGCCTGATTTAACTTAGCGTAAAATGTGGCCTCCGGCCATGACCCAGTATTGACACCAATAGCACCTGAGAGGATTTCATGGAAATGCCGGTGTTTAAAAGCCAAAAAATGTGGTTGCCTTTCTACAACATTACAGGGAGAAGGTAGAAGGGAAAGAGAACTTGACAACTGTTATAAAATGTACTCTTGCAACAATCCTGTGTGGGAAATCTTTTCATCACCGTTACACAAAGAAGCTGAGTCATTTGCTCAAAGCCAAACAGGTAAAAATGAGTCAAGTTCAGATTTGAACCTCAAGCTACCTGACTCCATTTTCACCTTTCTTTTCATTTCCCTCTAAACTAGATCCTGATTAGTTTAATGATACCTCTGATTTATATTCATTAATTAGAGCTGAGGCTAAATTGAGCCCAAAGTTTACCTCCAGCTAATCATGGTTAATTTACCATCTGGTGGTAATAATAGACCATGTTTAAAGATAAACAAAGACAACCACTGTCTTCTATTCCTATCACTCATATGTTGGCAAATCTTTCATTTGGCCTTTAACCAGAGCTGCATTTGGAGTTCCTCCTCAACCTATTATATGTACCTGTTTCATCTTCTGACTTCAGAAATATTAAAAAAATAAAACAACCTTGAGTTGAAATGTTAGCAAGTTTGATTTCTTCTTCCAGGTCATAGTAATTATCACAACAGCAATAATGACAGCATTTTTTCACATGAATCCTTTTTATCATAAGCATTCAAAATGACTTTAACTAATGTAGTTGAGGAAAATGCTAAAGAGTTGCCATTGTTTAAATAAAATTGAGTGGGGAAAAAAGAGCAGAAGGAACCATACTAATTTAACATACAAAAAGCTGTATTTCAGTTCTATCCAATTAGCAATGTTCAATATTATTAAAAATCTGTTGAGAAAAAGGTAGCAGATGCTCTCTTTTCCTTGATGTTAATTAATGAAGTTTTTACCCCTGAAATTTTTGGAGAAACCGGATCTTTTCTAATCAAATAGCTTTCACCTACACAAAATCTACATCTGGAAAAATGTGTAAGTACATCAATATTCAAAAAGGATCTTTATCCTTTGAGTTCTCCAGATCTTCATTTCTCTCTCTTACAAAGTTCCAACTCCAGATATTCATTGATTTCTATTGAGATAAATAATGATAATAATTGCGTGGTGGAAATTATTAGATCTCTGGCTGACTCTTTTATTGTGGAGATGGCTCATTGGCAATGCTATAAAATTAGAATACTGTTACAATGCTAACAAGGACCTCCATGAATTTTCAACCTATGGAGAATCATTTTTGCAAATGTTGATTTTCTAACTGTGTTGTAGGATATTTCCAGCATATAAAAAATTAAAATAATACAGTGAATGCCTAATTACCCATTGCCCAGCTTCAATGTGATTTCTGGTTGTCAATCACAAACATTTATTTCCTGCTTCAATAATTATCAATTCCTGGATGTTCTTAACTCATTAATAGCTTTGCCTACTTTCCTGCCCCCACCTTACATCACTTCATGCAAAAATGTTTCAGTATGAATCATGAAGATTGGAGTTTTATTTTTTTAATTTAAACACAAGAAAAATAGCTCTATTGAATCTTTAAACTGACAAAATTCTAAGGTCATTATACAAATTTCTCTAATTATGTATGCATATTTTAGTTGTTTGGTTTTTTTGAATCAGGAGCCAATCAAGGTTTATATATTTCATTTTAGTTGTGCTAAGCCACTACCATCTTCCTGGTGTCAATCACAAACACTTATTTCTTGCCCAGGTTAAATGTGGCCTGACTGAGCTTGGCTGACCTCAACTCCACTCATCTTCTTGTCCTGGAGCCCAGGCTCCAGAGCAGTTGCTACTTGAGCACAGTGTTCTCAGGACAGAGGAAACAGGGAGGAGACAGAGCCAAACCAAACAAGGGCACTGAAGGCTTCTGCTCAGACTAGTGACTGTCACTTCCACTCACCTTTCAATGACCAGAGCGTATCAATGTCCAGTCCAAATTCTATCAGCACCCAAGCCAATGCCCAAGTTTTTTGTCCTTCTAAAGAAAGGTTTCTATCAATAATGTTTCTGTGGCCTGTTGAAGGTTATGTGATCTAAAAAATGAAGAAATACTAGAACAAAAGATCAAAGCATCCTGATTCACTAACATTAATAGATGGTCTATCAGCCCATCACAGTCTATAATTTTAAAGCTTAAGTACCAGAACTGGTACTCCAAGGTGTAGGTGCCTCCACTCCGTCAGATATGACAGAGAAGAATTTCAGCCACAGGTGACCCTGCACAGGACAGTGGCACCCATCCTCCTCACCTGGAGTCACTGTTTCCAGCTACAGAGGATGTAAGCAGATGCTATGAAAATAAAAGATTGGTTTCCATGGACAATAACTAGATTAAACCAAGTTAACAGTTCTCTTGGTCAAGTATCTCCTCAGAGATATTACTACATACTATGCATGTAAACCTCAAAGATGGGCATATGCAGTAGGCAGCATTTCTCTCATATGCTGAATCACAGAATCCTGTATTCAGGGCATCTTCAGGAATCGGCACTCTGAAGAGTCCGAGAGAAGTGCCCGTCTGCCTGAACAACGTCTTGTCTTTCCAGCACAGGATGATTTGTGAAGTCCCTCTGATTGAAGCCCACCAACAATGTTCTGCATCATCTGATTGCTTTTCCATAAATCCTAAGACCTGAGGCCTACTCAGATTTAAGGTTCTGATTTAATTGGCAGATATGGGCCCCTGGGCATAGACATTGTCTAAAAGCTTCTCCAGATTATTCTAGTTGAGACTGTTACTGAGAACCCTGACTACCCCCCAAGGAAATGTCCATTTCTTTTTATTTGCTTCATTCTACTAATGTGAGTAGTGAATTGTTTGTTTTTTTCTCTTTGGGGTTCCCCTGTCCACACATCAGAAGATGATTTTTAAACCAAATCACTTTAAACCACCTCAAGGCCTCTGACACAGGCTGATCATCAAACTTAACTATGGCAATTTGAAAAATGCATATTCCTAGGCCTCAGTTCCAACCACTCTGATCCAATGGTAGTGGGATACCAGGAAATCTACATTTTTTTCATGCTCTTCAGGTGATTTTCATGACAGCCTTCTCTGGGGACCACTGACTGGTCTACTCAATGTGGTTTCATCTTGTCCTCCCTAAGATTATCAGAAAGCAAAATAGTTCTATTCCTGTCAAGTTCCCACATGGAAAAACTACAGTTTAAAAACCTTTAGGCTATATGCATAAATATGACATTTTAAAAACTCCATGTGTGGAAGAAGCATGGACATGGACAACAAGTGTGGGGGGAGGTACTGGGTGGGTGGAGAAGGGGACAGAGGGAAGTAAAAAGGGGATGGATGTGATACAACAACAATAAAATTAAAATTTAAAAATATAATAAAATTAAAAAGAAAATCTCCATGTAGTCTCCTCTACCTGAACTATATTGTGTCCGAAGTAAACATGTTACTGATGCATCATGATAATCATATATAGTTGAAGACCTGATAGTTTGGCAAACTTAAGGGGAAAAATGGCTTTAAACTATTAGAATTTCCCTCCCCTTTTTCTTGATCACAATTTTATAAATGTTAAGTTGGTCCTGAGTGAGAGGATGGCTGACTCAGGAAACTAATTTATCTGGGGGGATTTAAAAGTTCCCACCCATAAGGAAGTAACAGACACACTGTCAATAATCACAGTAGCATAAATAAGAGTTATCTAAGTGATATAAACCAAGTTCTTAGGAGTATTTAATTCAGACTAGGGGATGATGTCAGGTACAGCTGTCCCAAGCAACTGATATTTGAGATAAATTTTTAACATATTCAGGAATTAGCATGATGAAAAGGAAATGGCAGGCATTGTGGATACCATGTGTGCAAAGACTTGGAGGCAAGAAAGGTATTGCACAGTGAAGGAACTGGTAGAATTTAATACTCTATATGCCTTGATATTTACATCCAGAAAAGGGAATAAAAATGGTACCTACCGGATTGGGACACTGTGAACATGTAAGTATGCACTTCATATTAAAATGATTAAAACAATGCCTACCCCCCATTAAGTGCTCAATAAAAATTAACTAGTGTTTTTTATTAGTCTGTTCATATGATATTAAAATGAGTGGGGAAAGTTGCAACTATGCAATCCAAACATCATTTTTAGCAACACCTCTCATCAAGAGCTTTGCAGGATGCTCTTATTCAAAACAAAAACCACCTATGAGGCGTCAGGCTCTAAAGAGAGGAGGCAAGAAGATGTGGTCCGCACAGTTTAAAAAAAACATTGACCTTTCTTTCTTTCCGAAGCAGAACGGCGCGCTTGTGTGAGAGCTCAGATCGGATTCACCGCACGAAAATGCCATTTGATGTGCCTGTGATCTCAGCCCGGGGACTGCGGGTTAGTGTCGGAGCGTGCGGCGCGCTGGGCCTTTTCCTTCGGCCGCAGGAGGGGGACTGGGGGGAGGACAGGGCTGTTTGTGCACAGGCGGCAATTATCCCCTGAAACCCAGAGCCTGACAGTCGCTGCTCCTGGGCAATCGACGCTGCTTCCTGCCACCGGCTGCTTAATGCTGCCAAGGTGATGGAACCTGAAGGCTGCGAGCGAACAGGTGGTAATTATGACGGACACAGTGCCCGCCGCGCAGACAGGCGGCCTCGCCACAAAGCCGCGCCGTTAGCTAACAGGAGCGCGGTGGAGGGCTCTTTCCCCAGCCCCGTGTCCCCCGTCTGACACCTCTGAAATTGCAGGGAGGGAGCGGGAGGCACGGTGAGCCCGGGTATTCAGAGCTCTCAAATAGGCCAGCCGAGCTGGAGGGACAATGTGCAACTTTTGTTCCTTGAGCTGTGATGGTACGGGGCTCCGGGTTTCATGTTGATTGTCCGCAGTGCTCTTCACCGGAAATTCTCCCTTTAGAAAATGTGTCCTCTGGACGCCTTCTTTGACACAGGACCGCTCTCTCACACCCTGCATTCTCAGCCATTTTCAAGCTGTTCATGGGTTTCTCGATGTTGCAGCTCATAATACGTACATACAAAAGAGGTTTCTAGAATACAAGCCTGATTTTTTTTCTTCTGCCTTAAGAGTTCTGTGGACCTACTTCATCCCTTCTTGAAACTAAGGAAAAGAAACATTGGGACATGTTCTCTCATTTGTACAATCTGTTAATTCCTATAAAGCTAGTGGGCATCACTAGAGGCATATTGACTCTGAATGCCTAAAAAGAAAAAAAAAGGGGGGGGGCAAATTCTATAATACCCAATAAGTGCATTTTAAAAGTTTTTGGTACCACATTCCTTCCCCAGACCAATTTTCCTTCAAAAGTTCTTGCTTATCCAGCTCCTGCTCTAATTAATCTGGTTCAGCCATTTCAATGCTTGCTGGACTTGAAGTTGAGTGAATCCTTTCCAGGGTCGTCTTATAGCAGGTACACATGCTAGAGGATGAAAAATCATTTCCTTCATCTGCCAGCACACGGAGGTGCTATAAATGAGTTTTGTTTCTTCTTTAAAGAACTAGACATCATCCCAGCTGCATGGCAACAGGACATCATGCAGGTGGTTGGAAGAAGAATGAATGTGTCTCTGGCGTGGATAGGAGTTTAACCATTTGATCACTTTTTGTCCTGCTATGAGGATAATCATGAAAAGTGGACCTGAAACAAATGGCATTTTTTTGTCCCAATAATTGCAAATGTTAGAATACAATTCAATCATTTTTCCAATTCAATTTGGAAATTTTTGTGCATGTTACAGTTAAAAAAAAAAAAAAATAGGTGGCAGCTGTTTGTGGGACAGTGATAGTAAGGGACCCCAGTAATCTATGGGGATTGGGGAGGAGTTTATAAATCCATCCAAATTTAGTTTTAATGACTTACCTTGAACTGTAATAAGTACCAAAAATGTTTGGTTTCTATAAAACATCCCTTCAATTATTTTTTCTTTGGGTTGCTACGGAGCAGTGCTTTGAACCTCCTCTCACCCTTGACAGCTGTATGTTTTTCCACCCACCCACTTTCCGTCCCCCTCAGTCGGTGCTTTGCTTTAATCTCTCTGAGTCACTTCATTATCAACCTTCTGTCACTTGTATAGGCATAACCCTCAAATTTCCAACCTAAACCTGACATACAGGCTGGTCTTTCACTGGCTATGTTCACTTTGTCTCAGATAAACATATTTCAAAGAAGTTATATGCAGGGTCCCTGTTATTGCTCCTAACTGAAATGACTTATCTATTGGTACCACTATGTTCCTATATTCTTTCAAGCTGACAACCACTAGCATCCTCTTTGATTCTTCCAGTAATTTGACTCTTCTTTCTTTATATATACAGTATAACTACATCAGTTTATAGCTTGAAAGAAAGTTACTAATTGAGACCAATCTTTCTATAATTGAGAAAATTGCAGCCCAAATAAAGTAAACTGTGGAAGAAGACACCTCCCCCACCTCTGCCCTTCAAACACTTAGAGGCAGAACTCAGACTCATTCAATAGCATTTCTAGAACATACATGTATGGTAGACCAGGAGCTGTCCTAGGTACTGTGAATTCAAATAGGAATATTGAATCCCTGACATTTAAGTGCTGAGGGTGTAGTTCAGGAGATAAGTCATAGTCAGATAATTAAGAAAATGTTTATAAGTTCATCAATGAAATAGGCAGGGGCTTCTTACGGGAGCTCTGTGCAAGGATATGTGATGGTGGCAGAAACAAAGGGAAAGTCCAAAATTCCCTAACTCATTCCTTTTGACCTTTCTCTTCCACCCCTGCTATACAAACCCTCCTAGCACAATACAATGAGTGTGTCAGCTCCAAAATTCCTTTGGGGTAATAGACTTAGATATAGCCAGGAGATCTACAAAATTTACTTTAAGATGACTTTAACTTGCATTTTATATAACTTCTATTAAGCACTATTCTGTAAGATACTAACAGAAATGGACTTCTGTTACAAAGAATCTCTGAGATTACTCTTTCCAACTCTGAATGAAATGTCCATCCTTCCTTGGGGTCAAAATGCCCTTCAGGTGGCCTTCTAGGATAAAAATAGATGATCACATACATAGCTTTAAAGTGGGAGATGCTTGACATCTATCATGTCATCCTCAGCTTTCTGAGGTCTCAGCTGAATGAAATATCAAGGCCTCAGGACAAGTCATACTGAGCATCTTATTATATAGGGAGAAAATCTGGTCTGTCCAGAAGGGACTTAGGAAACTTGGATAGCAAGTACACTCTTTTCACCCACTATTTGGAGGGACTATGTTGAGAGCAGATTAAAAGTGCTCTCTGCCCACCATTGCCACCAAGCAGCCCTTGGCATATGGCTCAGATTCAGTTCCATTACTCACCCGATAAGAATAAATAATGCAATTTTCTTATCAAGAACAAAATCTGGGGGGGAGAGGGTAAATCACTTTGCCTAATGGTATGGGTTCACCAATTTCAATCAGACCTAACCATTCAACATTATTTCCTTTTTGGTGTGAATTGGTCAAATGTCCATAGGAATATCTTTTAAAAATCCTACCTTTCTGTCATGTCCTCAGATTCATAATGAAGACCATTTGCTAACAATTTAATAGAAGATGGATAAAATGCCTTCATGCAAACGAATAGTCACCAAATTTCAGGAATTCATGGCATACATTTGAACAGTTTTTGTTTTTTTTTAAATTAATTAATTAAATTCAGATCCAAGCATTCAAAAAGAGAAGTTTGCAAGAAAATACTCCAGGGCTAGTGTTCACAACAGCAGAATTCCATGGTCACACTCATGAGCTGGGCAACAAGAAAACATATCATTAGGTAGACATATTATACTCTTAATGATAAGAGAGAAGCTGAGGACAGGTCAGTGAGACCCAAATTCCTATTTTGTTCTGTTTAGTGAATTTGAAACATATGAAAAATGGGTCAGGAGAAACACTATAATGGAAATGAATGTAATCATAATGTCAGCTAGCTTGACATTTTCCAGACTTAAAACTAATAAGGAAAAGTAAGTTGAAATAAATAAGGTTGTAAGTCATTTCAGTTATGAGATTCAAGCCAGATATTAAATACCCTAAATTCCATACAATAGAAAATTACAAAAGACCTTTAGACAAAAGAGTTTCATTCAGGAGCTCTCATGATAAACCTATGTGAACATGTAGAACAGTAATCCCCAAAGAGCCAACATTCCACTGCCCTTGACCTTGACCTCCATTCTGCCCTTAGATCTCTGCATCACCTGCCTTCACCAGCTTTTTGGTATTCCCCCAGCATACTAGGCTAAAGATTAGTTACCCTGCATTCCCATATACAAAGTGGCTTGCAAGTTCAAAAATAATGAAAAAGTTAGGCTATATAACTGAAAGCTAGTGAAGTTTCTCAGACATGAAATGGACATCCTTTCCAACTTGGAGAATCAAACATAATGATGACCCATAGGAAGTTCCCCTTTCACTTTTTTCTTTTGTTAAGTTTATTGAAGTGACACTGGTTAACAAAATTATACAGGTTTCAGTTGCACAATTCTACAACGCATCATCTGGGCATTGTATTTTGTGTTCACCACCCCAAGTCAAGTCTGTGTCCAGCACGATTTATACCCCCCTTACCCTTCTTCACCTGCCTCCATTCCTTCCTCCCCCCAGCAATCACCACACTCTTGTCTGTGTCCATGAGATTTTGCTTTTGCTTATTTTTTTTTCTTTTTTGCTCAATCTATCCACCCATCACCCAGCCCCCCGGCACCTCATAACAGACTCACAGACTCAAGGAAGCTCCTTTTAAAATACAAACATGAGAGGAATCATTTGACCTATTTCAATAATCTTTTATTACCCCCCTGAACCACCCCCATCAAGCATTTAGAAAATTATCTTCTGTGTAAAGAAGCCACTGACTATATTTTCTTATTACTAATAACATTGGTCCTCAGTTTTCTTTAAAAGTGAGTAAATTATATTCAGTTAAACAAGCAGACAAGGCAGAGTGTACCCACAATTCTAGCTGAAGGAACATTTGCATTAGGGTTAAATGATACCAGTCAGGCAAGATGACACCATGGAAAGAACAGGCTATTAAACTTGTGACTTCCTTTGCAACTTATCATCTGCGCTGCTAGGGCTGGCTTACTGACTTGATCCTTCCGCATTGCTACTCTACCTTGTGCAAATTAGCAATACTTGCTGTTGGGCTTATGCAGATCAAATAAAATAATCTTTTTGAAAGTGTCTGCCTCGCAGTTATAGATGTCTTACTGGGATTAGCATCCTAACACCCCCCCCCACCCCGCCCCCCGCTTTGCCGAGTGTCTTAACCTGGGCTGCTATCACAAAATACCATAACCTGGGTGGTTTATAAACATCAAACATACCCTCTTCCAGAACCAACCAGTAGTCAGTCCTAAGGGTCTGTTAGACATAATTTTCACCTATAAACTTGCCAGATACGATCACCTCTGGGCTTTACTTTCCTTGTATGTAAACTAATAGGCTGGCCTTGATGTTCTCAGAACTTTCGATCTTTGCCCAAAAAAATGACTGACTTCATTCTCCTTCCTTCTTTCTTTCTTTTTCTTTTTTTTCTTTTTTTTGCTTAGCTCTTCACGACAGCAAAGTCTCCTATAAAACCAACCTTGGGGGCTTATTTAAAAAATTACATCTACCTTTTAGTCTGGAACACAGGAAATCCAAGTTCGTGGCACCACCGAAGGAATGTTGTGTACAGGTCCTCCCTGGACTGCAGACTACCTACTTCTCATTGTGCCCCCACCTGGAAGAAGGGCCTAAGAAGCTGCATGTGTGAGTTCTCTTCTGGAAGAAGACTGAACCTTCTTGAACTAAGCATTTTCCAATGGCCCCACCTTCTAAATCCACCTCCTTTGGGAGTTAGGATTTCAACATAATCATTTTAGGGGAATACAACCATTCAGACCATAGCACCAAAGAAACGGGCATAGGGGAAACCCTACACAGAGGCTGATCTTAGTTTTAGTTCAGCTTCCCTCTGCCATAGTGATTCTCAATCTGGCTACACATTGGAATCACTGGGGGAAATTTTTTTAAGGTACTGGTCTCTACACCTGACTTCAGACCAATGAAATGAGTTATTTCTAGAAGTGAGACCTGGGCATTCATATACTTAATTTCCTCCAAGTTATTCAGATGTGCAGCCTGGGTTGAAAATCACTGTTGACCTCTTTAAGCATCTTTCTCTGCAATGTAACTTATTAAAATATTTACTGTGTACTTTCTAATACGGTAGCCAGTAACCACATGTGGCTATTCTACTGGAGTGTGGCTAGTCTGAGATGAGATGTGCTGTAAGCATAAAGTACACCTCAGATTTTGAAAACTTAATGTGAAAAAAAAAAATAAAAGAATGGAAAACATCACACGTCAATAATTTTTACAATGACTATATATTGAAATGATAGTATTTTGTCTATTTTAGATGAAATAAAGTTTATTACTACAGCTAACTCTGCATGTTCTTTTTTCACTTCTTTATGCGTCTACTGGAATGTTTACAATTACCGATGCAGTTCACATTATGTATTTATCAGATGGCACTGCTCTAGATCAGCGGTTCCTAAAATAGGATCCAGCGACATCAGCATCACCTGGTGGCCTGTCAGAAATGCAAGTTCTCGGGCCCCACTGCAGACTCCTGTATCTACTGAGACTCGGGTGGAGCCGCCATCTGCTTTCACAAGCCCAATAGATGACTCTCATCAATGTGTTAAATCCGAGAACCACCGCCCTGGGTGATGGTTGAACCATATATTCCTTTTCACCTGAGTTTCCCTGTTCCCCTTTACGTGGTCTACAGTTTGTTTGGAAGAAAATCTCAGGCGGCCTTGTGTGTGACCTTATAGGCAAAAGTTCATTGAATTAAAAGGCTGCTTCTTTTTTATGGATACAGGCAAAACTCTTATTGAAATAAACATGCTTAAATCTCTCTATATTTTTGTAGTCCTTACCTAATATCTGTTTAGAATCTATTAAATATCAATATATTTCATACAAAAAAAAACATTTAAAATGGACACTGTGACCTGTGTATGGTACTAGCTACAAGGCAGGAGGTGTGGGTTGTTTCTGTCCTGGGGAGGGCGCCACCCATCAGTCACGCTTACCTGCCCCTTGGTCTGTACACACCACTCGGAAGCTCCCTTCGGTGTCTCTGTCCACTTCCTTGGAAAAGGAAAGTGAAAATGATGCCAGGTCAAGAAACTTCCTCACCATGAGCGGTTTAACCTAATTTGTCTGAGAAGAGATTTGAATTCTCAAAAATAAGCCTAAATTGGAAATTAGCAAATTAAACAGTGGCTTTCCATGAAAGAGGAGAGAGGTGTCCTTCTAAACCCCAAAAGGACAGGTGTTCCAAGCACCCCTGGAAGCCTGCCAAGGTCACGGGAGATCATGGGCAATGAGTAGAGGGCATCCTTGGGCCCGCTGCAGGGTGAGGTGCCTGTCCCTCTGGCAGTCTGGTGGGATCAGAAGAGTCTGGGCTTGGCTACTGATGGAGGTAAAAGGTGTAGCAGACCCCACGTGGTTTTCCCAACTAAAGGGAGACAAAAGATAAAACTCACTGATCCATAATTTTGTCTGTATCACATTACCCTGAATATTTCACCTTGAAAATTATTCATGTGAAAACAATAAATAATAGATTTTGGGTTCTATACCATAATTGAGGCATGAAAGTATCCAAAGAAGTGGGACAACTGTAACACAACAATAATTTTTTTTAAGTGTCTGATGAGCCCCTAGTGGGACACTAAAAACCACGGCAACCACCAAGAGTTCTAGGTCCAATGGCTGCCTATCAAAATTGATGGGAGTATCTCACCTGAGTGAAATAAAAATGAGGACATCCTTTATGCTAAGTATAAAACACAACAAACATTACTTCCGTTCTTTTAAAGATTATTCTAGAATATTAGCTAAGCAGCATGAAAGATGAAGGAAGAGTGAAAAAACTAACCTCAGGCCCAGACTTTGGAATCAAACTGGGTCCGAGATCCAGTTTTGCCACTTGTAAGCTCCAGGCCCTTGAAGAAATTCAGTTCTCTAATAATCAGCTTCCTCTCATAAAATGGTATTTATGCCATGCATCCCATGGAATTGTTGATAGGATTAAGAGAAATGTTGTATTTAAAAATGCATAATCCAGCACCCAACATGTAGGAAGCACTCTGTAAAGGTACATAATTATTTAAACACTGTCACCACCATCAATGTAATGCCTATTGTCATTTCCAAATTGCACAGGCTCATGCCTATCAAAGAGGGAACCGACATTTTTAAGTATCTATTGCAAGCCCGGGACCCATTTGATGTTATTCACCCTCACAATACACTAACAGGTAGGTTTTCTTTTCTGCCTTTTCCTGGTGGGAAAAGAAGGCCCAAGGATGTTAGACAGCTTACCCAAGATCACACACGTAGAAGGAAAGAGAGCCAGAACTTACACCCAAATATAGTTGGCTCTGTAATGTGAGCTTTCCACTGTACCATGCAGTCTATTTGAAATTCTCATCGAGGGGGGAAAAATCCTACTATAGCTTTTTGCAGAGAGGGGGCAATTTTTAATTTTTATCAGTAGAAAACTAAGTTTTGACCAGAATCAATAGAACTGCATTGCATACAGAAATTAGTAAAGATTTTTCCCATTTTTATTTGGATACTGTGAGACGTAAGGACCTGAAACTCTGGGCTAATATTGGGTTTCATCCAAGGGCAACAGGAAAGCCACTTCTCAAGAGATCTGATATATCAGAACAGATGCCCGGCTGCATATAGGTTTAATTTTAACAAGTAGTTTTTCATAACTATAGGATTTTCTATATTTATTAAAAAAATCTGGCACATGAGAAAATATCAAATTGCGCTATTCCACCTCCATGTGTGCCAGTTATCTATAAATATAGAAATGCAATAATTATCACTGAAACTGTTACTTGTTAAATTTCTGAAAACAGATAAATTATGAATATGAATTTGAGAAATAGTTGAAGGAGTTAAGAAATGGATAAGGATGGAGAATCACTCACTTTCTGAATCCAGCGGGAGCCTGCAAACCACCTAGTTTAATATCTGGAGCAGGGGTTTGAGTTCGCTCTGCCAAGTGGTTTCCAACCCTCTGCTTAAACACCTCCAGGGACAGCAAGCTCACTACCTGTGAAGGTTCTTATTCACCACTGGATCACCTTGCTTCTTGAAGATTCTTTTCCTATGTTTATGCAGCCTGCTGATAAAGCCACCATGAGTAAAGCCACCATACATCAGAGTCTTTCCTCTTTGCATTAGATTCATCATCTCACAGAAGCGTTCACCTTATGAGACACCCATATGTTCACAAAAGACACATTAATCAAGGCGCTAACAATGACAAAGCAAGTAGGAGGCCCAGTCTGCCTGGCTCCAAAGTCTGTTCTCTTACCACCGCAGAGCAGGGCATGCAGGTGACAGGTCCCAGGAGAGATTGGCAATGGGCTGACTCACTAGGGAAGCACAGGACTAATTCAGTCCTGCTTCCACAGGAAACCTCCTCACATCCGCAATTGCCACTTACCATGTCTCCATAAATACCCTCTTCTGGTTAAACATCCCTGACCACTCACCATTTTGTGCACATAGTAACATTTCATGTCTTTTCACCTTTGCAGGAACTCCCCAGTGGCTGCATCCTAATTTGCCAACGTTCTTTTTCAAGCACCATGACCAGAACCAGAGAAAATGCCCTAGAAACAACCCAAAGAGTGGAGTACAGTCCCCCATCTTGCAATCACTGCATACTCTCGTGCCACCAGGGCAGACTTGGAGCTTTCCTGACAACTCCATGTCCCAGTCAATTCTTGTCATCTTCAGAGTAAACAAGCCACCCAGTCCTTATTTTAGACCTTCTACCCCATCCCTCCTCTCATTCCAGAAAAGTTATCTAACCATGTGATCCCCTGGACAGGTGACTCTTTTCTATGTACCTTCCTCCCTGGATCTAGCATTTGGCCTAGAGTGGCACTTGAAACAAGCCTGTTCAAAGCCTCCTTGGAAATTATTTCATTTCTGTTGACTAAACTGGAAACATGCATGTCTGAGAGTTGTTTGAGGCCTGACTTCCTCCCTTGTAGAGAAAACCAAGAAACACACAGGGAGAATCAAAAGTGAGACAAATGGAGAGAGTCCCAGCAGCCCTCCCGTTCTAAAGCTCCCATGGCTTGTTTACAAGAGCCAAAACTTTCCTCTTTTGTGTCCAGCAGTGTTTCTGTCACTTGCTGCCCCAGGAGTGCTGACTAACTCACTGCTACTTTATCTCTGTTTGAACAGTTCGTTGACTTTTTAGATCCAAGTGCCAGACTTGACATCTATTTAATTTTAAATTCAGACCATGTTTCTAGCTTATAAAATATTTAGCTATCCTGTCTATATTCGTGTCACCTACAAATTTGATCATTGACCTAGCAGACCCCTCATCTAAGTAATTAACAAAAACTTTAATATGGGGCAAAGGTGTAGGTCAGGCCTGAAGTCAGCCTGAAGACGCCTTTGTCAAAACCAAGCTAGTCTATTAATCAGTAATATTTCCATGGCTTAGCTGTTCTGTCAGTCGAGAACTGAGTTCATGTGTGGATGCATCTACAGTTAGTCTACAGTATGAACTCCCAGCCCATAATCTTTCTTCTGTGTGATTCATTATTCCCATTACTAGAGTACCATCCAGGACTTCATAGCATAGTAGAAACAAATAACAATGTAATTTACAAAAATCAAACATTGGGTTGAATAGAAAGACAGAGTGCAAGGTCAAGACTTAGAGAAAGTTAGTCCTCGTTTTATAGGTGAAGACTCTGAGGTCAAGGGACCTGGCTATTATATTTCAGGTTGTGAAGTGTTGGACTTCTATACACAATGTGGAAGAATTAAAATGCTTTGCAGAATCTATTGAAATCATCATATGGTTTTCCTTATTCAGCTCTGTGCTTTTTTGATAAGAGAAAATGATTCTTCTTTCATAATGCTTGAAGCAGGCTGACTTAGAGAACAGCTTACCTGGGGGTGAGGGAGGTGGCACTAAAAGTGAGAAGACAGTAAAAGTATGAGGAATAAAGCAGGAGAAACTTAATGGGTTTCACAATTTCAGTGTCAGCTTTCTCTAAGCTCTGCCCCTATGCGCAGCAAAGTAGCGGAAAATGAATGAGCTTTGGGGTCTGATAAGCTTGGATACAAATAACTCCACTGTCCTCATCTGAATAATGGTGTAGCAATGCCCACTTTACAAGGCCACTGTGTGAAAAAATGGCATCCAGTGTCAGGCCCATCTTAGTTTCCCAATAAATGGTAGTTTCCTTCCCTCCCTACTTTATTAGTTCTTCCGATAATATGCAAAAAAGGTAAGAATTT
This sequence comes from Noctilio leporinus, assembly GCA_004026585.1. Lineage (NCBI taxonomy): Eukaryota > Metazoa > Chordata > Mammalia > Chiroptera > Noctilionidae > Noctilio > Noctilio leporinus. Next base: position 92,097 of record PVIW01005306.1, read on the forward strand.
ACCTTCACTGGAAAAAATAAAAGTAATAAAATTGAACTTTATGAGTGGATAAACAGAATGTGGTATAGTAATTTAATAGAATACTATTCAATGCAAAAAAGGAAGGACATTCTGACACATGCTACAGCATGGATGAACCTTGAAGACAGCATGCTGAGTGAAAGAAATCAGCCACCAAAGAACAAATACTGTGTGATTCCATTTCTTTGAGGGGCCTAGAACAGTCAGAATCACAGGCAGGAAGTGGAAGAGCGGTTGCACAGGACTGAGGGAAGGCAGACAGGAGTTGTTTGGTGGTCATGGACTCACAGCTTGGGAAGAGGAAAAGAGTTCTAAACACAAGCAGCCATCTGGATGGTGGTGATGGCTGCACAATGGTGTGAATTTACTGAGGATCACTGAACTGGGAATATCAGGGGAACACTTCGTAAAGTCCGTAACCATCCAACCACTATACACTTAAAATAATGTACACTTAAAACTAATACAAAATAATATTGAATGTAAACTTAAAATCAATACAAAATAATATTGAATGCAAGCTGTGTTAAAAAATAAACAAAATAAAATTCTTAGGCAACTGTTAAAACTCATTTGATTAAAAAAATGTAACAACTTTCAAAATAATTAAAGTGGTGGGGTCGTTGAGTATTGCCAATTCCAAATTAAAATATAACCTGAGGATTTCCAAGCCTCGTCTAAAAAATCCCCAGAAAGCCCAAGATCAGTTTTGTTAGAATCTGGCAAAACATCCTTTTAGCTGGAACAGAGTGCAGCCTGAGCACAGAGGTAGAGCCCACTTTAAAGAGGGGGTGAGTTCACCCACGTCCAGGAGCCTATAATTAGTGGCAGCCTACAGAACCACTGCTGCTCCGAGCTCAGCGGTGCCAATTCTTGCAGCTCTTGAAGCTTCCGTTTACTTCTCCCTCCTCATTGCTGATCCTGAGGCTGACAGAGGGTAGAAACAGCAAGTTCCATCTTTTGTACTTTCTCATTCAGCTCACCCTAGTTTCACATTCGTAATAATACTTCTATCATAATTTTGAAAAGTATGTCAGAAAACATGTTAGTATTAAGGAAGCTATTACTAGTAAAATCTGGATCCTTGTGGCCCACTCACAGTAATCACTAGCTCCTCTGAAATCTTGGCACTTCCTATCTGGACTATTCAACTGGCATTTGTCATCCGGGGCTTTGTGACATATCTGTTTTTGTTGTATTGTTATTTATTACCAACTCAGATTCAACAAATTCTCTCACAGATTTGACATTATTATCGCCCTGGGGTTGGCTACACATCCCTTGGCTGTGGATGAAAAACATATACACACCTTTTCTGTTATTGTTCAGCATATTTTCTCTGGCTTCGCTGCCTAATCCAGCAAGACCTAAATTGTCATTTACTATGTGAGAGCCTTAGCCTCTCTCTCTGTACTGCTGCTGCCAGAGTTATCCATTTAAAATGCAAACCTGGTCACACCACTGCTATGCTTAAAACCGTCCCTCTCACCTGGTTGCTTAGTACATATTTTTTGAGCAATGACTAAGTAGAATGTAGCCTGGCCCTGAGTTGCTTGTTCAAGGTATGTAGATGGATCCTTTGTCCACCAGAAGTTCGCAGTCAGTGAAGAGAGTGGCATGCCACCCACTACAAGATAATATAGGCACTAACACATGTGAGTACAAGGCAGCACAAGACATAAGGGAATATGCGGCAACACAAGAAAACTTGACGTTGAGTGGTATACAACGTACAGGTGGAGTATTATAGAAGAGTACACCTAACACCCATATGTTAATAATTTTATTAACCAACATCACCCCCAGTACATTCAATAAAAATTTTAAGAAGAAATATGAGGTGTGGGGTTTAAGAAAGTGTGCCTTCCTATGGGATACCACCTGATATGGGAATTTCCATTTCCCTCTGGGGTTCTCCTTGCTTCCTTAGACCTCGATACTGGAAAGTTGGAGTTGGGTATAACCATCAGTGTCAACAAGAGAAAATCCTGCACAGACAGCATGCTTAAGGCAGCTGATGGTCTAGAAGAAGATATTTGCCATATATACTTCACAAAGTACTCTTAGAATATTCACCAAATTGCCATAAACCTGTAAGGAAAACCAGACAACTCAAATTTTCAAAATGAATAAAACACTTAAAAGGGATCATCACAAATGAGCTACAAACACATGAAATCAGCTCAATGTAAGAGGATATATCCATTAGGAAAATGCAAAGTAAAACCACAATGAGGTATATTACATAGTCGCCAGGATGGCTAAAACTATAAAAGATGGAAAACAGTAAGTGTTGGTGGAAATGAAGAACATCTAAGTCTCTCCATCCTTTGTGGCTGATGGAAATGTAAACTATTAAAACACTGTGGAAAACATTTTGACAAGAGTGTTTTCCAAGAATGTTCATATCGGTTTTTCTTTTTCATAAGCGTCAAGAACTGGAAACATTTCAAATGTCCATTAGTAGTAAAATAGGCGAATGTACTTTAGTAGATTCATACAATAGAATAAAACAGCAACAACAAAAAAATAAACTTATAGACAGCATCATGGTAAATCTCATCAATATCCTGGTGAGCAAAAAATAGATAAAAAGTAGTCAAAACTAATCTCTGGTGATGAGTCAAAATAATGGTAGGTTTTAGGGGGTAATTACTGGTAGAAGGAAAGATTGAGCCTGCTGGAATGCAATATTCTATAACTTGATTTGGTTATGTCGGGAGGGAGGGAATTCACCTGTTCCAGTGCCCCAACTATGACTGGAGGCTCCTCTGTCCATCATGGCTTGAAAAAGTTTATACTAATTAACCAAATCCAGGAATCCAAATTTCTTTCTATATATACATTAAAACCCTGAAGGTGCTCTAAGGGATGGCACAGCTTTGGTCCCCATGTCTCATGGTTGTACAGAAATGCTAAAAGCTGTTGAGAGACATCATCAATGAACAACCTTTTCTCTGATGAAAGTAAAATTGTAAGGAAGACTTGGACCAGGAGAACCTCTTCCCACTAAACTGGAAGGACGTTCTGTTCTGCACCACACACAGTTCCTTTGAATATTTAAAACATTGGTCATAAAGCCAGGGGACCAGGCCCAAATTTTCTCTTATAAAGGAATCCTGCAGCCAAATTTAGTTGGGCAGGAGTTTGTTACAGGAATTCAAGGTCCCTGACCAGCAGGGGTTGAATGGTCTCCATCTCCTTAATTGAATGAGAAAATATCTGTAAATCTGAAATACTGCAGCAGTGTCTCCAGGAATGTTTCCCCACTTAAAAGTAGTCATTATTGATTGGGCTGTGTCAATTCCAATGCCTCACAGAGCAGACACAATTAGAGCAATAAGCGCTGAGGACAGAACTTTTGGTGACTTGACTGCCTCACAGGACTTTCCATCTGCATCGACTCAGTCAGCGTAAGATAAAAGCATCGAGTTCAAAAGATTTGAAAATGTCCAGAATGAAACATCACAGGAGAATTAAATAAGGCTCTCCGTGTCCCACTAGGAAGTGTCTTCCAGTTGGGAGGGAGCCACTCCGCCCTCCGACAAAGAAACACTGGCTTGCTTTCCCTCCACCTCCCTGCTCAGCCTCGACAGGGCAGCATGAGGGTGAGACGCCTGATTCCCACGGGTCTCCTAAAGCACACCTTCAAATCCAGATCCAGAGAAGAAGCTTTAGGACAGAAAGGAATTGTGTTACCAATCATTGCGTATGTTACTCTTATTGGAATACCTTCCCCCTGAAACACGAATATCTCTGAATTCGTAAATTGACTCCAATATCCAACCCCATCCACAGCTAAAATCCCCAGAGGTAGTTCCAAAACAAACTTTGAGAGCCTGATATGAACTTGACCCATGTATGTATGTATATATATATATATATATATATATATATATATATATATGATTTTATTTATTATTTTTAGAGAGAGGGGAAGGGAGAGACGCAGAGAGAGAGAGAGAGAGAGAGAGATCCATGCATGGTTGCCTTTCACTTGCCTCCAGCCACAGACCTGACTGGAGACCTGGTTTGTAACCTGGTTATGTTGCCCTGGCTGGGAATCGAACCAGCGACCTTTGGTATCACAGAACAGTGCCTTATCAACTGTGCCACCAGCCAGGGCTATATTTTTATCATTATTAAACCTGATGTTGAATAAAACCAAAAGGAGGGGGATTTTTTTTTAACTTTCAATTATTCTGTGTTGTTCCTACAATATGAAATAGAATATTGCTCCCAAGGTGAATAAGGACTCCTCTGTCACCTGACACTCTCTCAACTATCTATGTCACCACAGCAAGCAGTGATCAGAAGGCTTGGGTAGCTTTGTTGACCCTAAGAAAAATTATGCAATAAGAATTGTTTGTCCTTGTTTCCTCAAATGCCTCTTATTCTTGATTTTCTTTTTCTTACTGGTCTAAGACTCCCTCTTTCTTATTCTACCCTCTTTCCCCCTCGGAAGAAACCTATGGAATGCTTTAAGTGGCATCAACTAATCATTGCTAATGATAGTTTTTATTATAAATAGGTAATAGCTTAATGTGTGACCTGCATGATGGGGCTATTTTGTATTTTAAAAGAGTTTGGGAACACTTTCCTACTGCCCTGCTCTCTGGGTCTTATGAGACAAGTATTCAAGAGAACTATTTATCTTCTTAGAATGGAGATACCACTTGCAGACAATGTTCTTCTCTGCCTCTCAAAAATTTAGGTGAAGGCTGACTCATCAGTCTCTACCAAGGGATTATGAGCTTAGACTAAAGTAACTTGAATAATAAATGTTGGTATCAAAAGAGTAGCAGAGCTGATTCTCAACACAAAATGAAGCCTGTCTGCAATATATCCACAGCAGAATTTCAGAGCTAGAATTTCCAGAATGTGCTTATAATCTCTTTGCAGGCAAGCAGCAAAAGTAGACTAAGGGACACAGAGGTAATACTGAAGCATTTAGCGATTCAGTATTGGCCCAGAAGTCAGGCTGTTCAAGGGAAAGCTGGCCAACACATCTGTTTTTACAAGAGCTTGGATTCATTATCTGGTTCCTGTCTTCTGTAATTAAAGAATTGGTGGAGGTTCTGAAAATAAGTCAGGGTGGGAACCATCAGTTTACATCTGCCTGATTTTGAGCTCTCCCAGGGAAAAGGGAGAATACAGATGTGACCAGTCTAGAAACTGTCTTCTGACCTGTCTGAAACTCTTCTCTTCCATGCTTGTCAGATGCCAAGCACCATGCTTGATTCTGGGGACAATGAGTTCAGTTTTTGACAGCTTGAATTCGACATATTGGAAGACAACTAGAAACACTAAAGGGGAGTTCAAGCAGGAGGTCAGGACTGAAGACATGATTTTAAAGTCATCCATGAAGGAGACATGTTTGAAAATGCAGGAATAGATAAAGTGCCCAGAGAGAGTTGGAAGAATAAAGAGAGAAGCAGGGTGGAGGTGGTACCAAGGAGAGAATCAACATTTTAAGTAAAGGATCAAGGGAAAGAGTCCATGAGGATAAGATGAATGAGTATCAAAGAAGTAGGAGGAAAGGCAGAAGTTTCAGGGAAGAAAAGTAAATACTGGAATTGGGCTACAGAGAGGCCAGGTAACAGGAAAACTAAGGTAGATGATGTGATTTGACAATTAGGAGTTAATCATTATTGACTTTTCCCAGAGTAATTTCTAGGAAAAAGAGCAGGATGGGCAAGGGATGGTGGCAAAATTGAATTGTGTTGATGAGTCCAGTGTAAGTTAAGAAATAGTAGCATCTTAAAGGAATTTGAAAAGGATAATTGTTGAGGAAGAAACAGAACTTTTTGTAGGAGATTTTTTTTCTCCAACGATGAAGGATAACTCAATATGCTTATAGCTGGAGGAGAAAAAAGCCAGTATAGAGAAAAAAGTAATTGAAGATTTAAGGAAAAGAGGGAGTAACTGATGTAACTAAAAATTGGGGGACACCAACAGAGGTAGGGTCAAGAGTTCACAAATGCCTGACTTAGCCTGCAAAAAGGTGAAGGTAAGGAAAGAAAAAATAATAATAAGCTGGTAAATCAGGGGACAAGAAGCAATCAGAGTTCAATACTGGGAGTTTCCAGGTGGCAGAGGAAAACAAAGAGAGAGCTGACAGGCTCCACTGCCCACACCTTTTTTGTCCTCCTAGTTTGAGTGAGATCCTGGAGTAAGTGCGATGGGAAGAGAAGAGTGGCAGAAGACAGAAAGGGGAGCCCATGATCGGAAAGCAAGATTTCTGAGATGCTCATTGGGGTTGAGAGTTTGACCTGTTTTTGGGTGGTGCCATAGCCAACACCAGACCATTCATCAATCCTATGGGAAATCCAGGGTCGCAGCAGACTAGAGGGAGCAAACAATGTTTTGAATCAAGATTTGAAAATAAGTAGTAAATTGACTGGACATTAATTTATTGATGAGCATACCATATGGCCCAGCTCTGTTCTTCAGATGTGAGAATCCCAACTGATGTTAATTTAGTAAGCAGTCCTGAGATGGGTTTCCGAATTGAATATGATAATTTCAGGACACAGACCAGATCTTACATGAGGTCACTACGTGTGACTCTTCCTGATTTTTTGTTTAGTGCCTTTCATTAGAATTTTCCCATTTGATTGTGTATTTGAAGCAGCTAAGTTCATTCTTTGTCATTTCTTTATTTTAGTTTTATCCCATTTTAATTTTTTTCATTTAAATATGTATTTTTATATTACTTTTCACTTACCATCTCTCTGCCAGGCCATAAACTCTAGGTTCATTGTTGAAAATGAACAGGCTTGAGGGGTTAAAGAGAAAAGAAAACAGAAAAATTCTCTCCTCAGTTGTCCCATCTTCATTCCATCCTAATGAACCCTTGACACACCCCCTCTTCCTATGGGTCACCCTCTTGCCCACTAGGGGATGAGGGAAGCTATCTATAATGCCTCTAGGGGAAAATATTTTTCTTCTCCCATGTTTTATCCTCTTTCACCATTTTTGTTCTCCCTGTTTGAACTCATCTCCCATGTGTTGAAGATGACATCAGTCCTATGGACTCTCTTCAGGAAAATACAGCATTAATGCAGAAGCTTTGAAATGACCACCTTGAGCTCCCAGATGAACAATCTCCCAAACCATCCCCAAAATAACTTAAGATGTCATGAGGCTCCAGAAACTGAGACTGCGTAGTGGCTGGCTCATTTTCCTCTGTGGGGTTGTCGATCAAGCGCCTTTTGTGACAACTAAATTTACTGGAAAATTGTTCAAAATTAATTCAGCAGCAGCCAGCTTCTGAAATTTTCCAAATGTACTTTTTTAGTTCTCGATCTCCCTTAAGCCATATGATGTCATTCGCCTTTCAATCCGTGAGTGCCAAAAATTCTGTTTTATATCTTTGAAATTTGCCAAACTATAAAAACCTCCAGATCTCAGTTTGGGTTTTTATGTCCTACCAGGAAGGCAAAAATTATTTTCTACACTTTTCAGAGTAAGAATACCAATGATCAAAAAACTAAATCACAGCTCACAAATTCATTAAACCTTTTCCCACAGTTCCCCTGTTGGGGCTAATGGGCTGTCCTAACTCAGAATTTTCATCTCAGTAGCTTGTCAGGGGCTGTTTCAGGAAGTTCTGGGCTTCACCTGTAACCAAGAGACTGATTTGCAAATGCAGTCCTTTGCTTTAAGATGTATTCATTAGTGATTTTAGAAGGTAGAACATATCCCGCTGATTTGGAAATTTCGTAGGTCCTTGTTATGAATTTATTGAGGCTTTTAGTTCACCCAAAAGAAGGGGAAAAAAACCACCTTCATTTTGCTTTCCTTTCTAATTACAGTCCTATTTCCTTAGCAGGTCCTTGAAAAAAGATTTCCCAAGTCTCTAATCATCTCTCTAGTCATAATCTCCATAATTGTGTCCCTTCCAGATTCCTTCCTGGCACAGCCCAGAGAGTGATTTGCTCCATGTGGTTAAAAACCTTTTATTTTATGCCAGTTGGGACTTGTTTTCACGGCTTGCCTTCTTGGGCTTTAATGCGGCGTTGGATGCGATTGATCACTACAGGCTTCCCTTCTGGCCCCAACAACTAATTGCAGTCCTTGTTCTCTTATCTTACTTTAGGGGCGGATGAAGCTGAGGTTCCACCAGGGTCCCACCAGGGTCCCACCTCCTCCATTGCCTGCCACCCATCTGGTTGACCAGTTCAGTAGAAAAGCTTTAGGAAGAGAACCATTTCTCCCCTAACACCATGTCAAATAAAAAATCAGGACTCACGGATCTTACTACATTCTTACCCATGATTCTCAACCTCGGGCAATTGTGCCAACTCCTGGTCCACAGCTATCCTCAGGAGGCACTGGCAATGTCTGGAGACATTTTTGGTTGTCACCTGTGAGGGGAGGTGCAACTAGCACCTAGTAAGGGAGATGCTGCTTCACGGTTTGAAATGTACAGAGCAGCGTCCAACCACAAAGCATCATCGAGCCCCAAACGCCAATCCTGGGGAGGCTTACACACCCGGCTTTAGAGAACCATCACCCAACCACTACGATAACCCACTGAAATTGTTTCTTAGACATGCCTGTGCCCCAGAAGACTGGCTGGTGTGTGACAATTGTTTGTTGCTGACTCTATTTACTTTAAAAAGTGTATTTCTCATAGGTGCGCTACTGATCAGTCATCTTCAGCAGTAGAAAATTATTACTTGGAGTCTAACTAGAACCCCTTTTGCTGCAGGTTAGACCTTTCTTCCTTGCCCTGTCCTTACTGAAGGGGACATAGCTGTACCCACTCTTCTGTGGAATGTAGCTACGTGTCGACATCCTCTGTCCGAACTGTGAGATGTGGAGTCAGGCCTTGACAGGAAGGTACTTATGTTCCAGGGGAGTCCTAGCCTGTTGGGGATTCTAGCAAAGATTATCTGTAACTGGCAACCAGACCCTCTTATGCCTACATCGAGGCCTTCATAAAAGACAGGGAGACCTATCCTGATCAAGCATCAGAAGAGTCTCTGGGAGATGGGAGTCATGTCCAGGCCTCAGAAAGTCAAGGGACAGTCTTATGGACAAAGGTTTAAAAGGGCAGCTCAGAAGGTGTCCCTCTAACGCCCTTCCCAGCCAGACCCTGGGACATAGCTTCTAAAAGAACGGATAGTAACTGGAAGCAGGAGTGCAAGGACACAAGTGGCAAGAAAGCAGCACACAGAATTGGGGATAACCACAGCGGGTCAACAAGTGGGGGCGGAGGGGAGGTGAGAAGAGGTCTGCACCCAGAAGGGGACCTGTGCAGAGGGGGCCCAGCAGAGGGGCCCGCATGGAGCTTCTTCCCAGGGCACGACTGTGCGTGCTCTTTCCCAGCGCCGTGGGGTCATGGGCTCGCCAGAAGCACTTGTTTTTCATGGGCTTAAGTTGTAGAGTCCGCGCTGAGCCCCTTCTGGGAGAACTCTGAGGGGACGGAATCAGGCTGACCCATGAGGCACTAATGGCCCTTCTGGTGATCAAACTTTTGCACCATCACTGGTATCACATTGGGACCTCTGATATTTTAAATGCTGTTTATTTTCTGTGGTCCTTAAATATATACAAACACATATATTTATAAAATATGCACATATATTAATATTTGAACTTGCATTGCTCTGTATTTGGAAAGAGGGGATGCTCTTAAGCATGAACCTGTATGCTATCTTGAGAGGGAGACTCCCAATGAATGCTTAATTTGTTATTAGCTTTTATTTTTTCCTAATTATAGGAATCATGGATAGTCATGGAGGAAAATGCTGAAACTTATAAATCCCATAATTCTGAGATAAACATTTTAATGCTTTACCATATTGCTCTTAAACCATTGTCTCTATAAATTCACACACATACACTCTTACAAAATTAGTTTGTGTTGTACATTCAATTCTGTTTTTATTACCAATTATTTTTTTATATATTCTAAATATAGTATCTACTCACTGGTAGAAAATCCATAAAACACAGAAGTTACAACTCATCTAATTTCACAAAAAGTAGCCACTGCGAAAATGGTAGCATTTCATTCTGCATTTTCAAAAAATTCAGATTTTTAAAAATTGAACTACACTTTCTTCACAACATTATAATTTCATAATATTATGGAGTATTTTTCCAGGTTATCAAATTTTGGTTTGCAGAGCTTTATTCTGTTTAATAAAGGTCAAAGTAGATAACTTACAAATTCTGTAATTGTTTTCATAAATTTTAGTTTTGAAAATGTACTCAACACTTGAAAAGAATATGTATTCTCAACTTCACATATAACCATTACTTCAATATCAGAAAGTGTATGTTATTTCAATTTTCTGTGTCATCATTTATCTCCACGATCTTTCAAGGCAAAAAACATTACATTAAAGGTCTTCCCAACAGTCTTTCAAGTAATTTACCTTTTTATAAAGTTTCAGATTGCTATATTTAGTTTAGGTAGATATTTCTTTAAAAACTTTTGAAGATTTTTAGAGAGAGAGGAATGGAGAGAGGCACAGAGGGAGAAAACATCAATGTATGGTTGCTTTTCACTTGCCTCCAGCTATGGACCTGGGTGGAGACCTGGCTTGCAACCTGGTTATGTGCCCTGGCTGGGAATTGAACCAGCGACCTTTGGGTTCGCAGGCCAGCACCTTATCCACTGTGTCACCAGCCAGGGCTAAAAACATTTTTATAATGAATGTATCTTTTATCAAAATAAATAAACATCTTTGGTTTAGTGTTTTTGCCTTAATTTCTTTTTCATCTGATGTTAATTCTGCCATGACACATGTTTTTTTTTTTTTTTTTTTTGCTGTTGTTTCTTGATAAATATTTGACACACATTTAATTTTAACTCTTTCTGTTGATTCTTTTCTGAGACATGACTCCTGCAAGCAGGGTATACTCTACTTACAGTCATGCATGATACATGAGAATTTATTTTTATCATTTTATTATTTTTTATGTTCTTTGGAATTTAGGCAGGCTGATAAGACTACATTTTGCTGCCCTCATCTTCTTTAGTCGTTTGTAAGTCTAAGTATATATGTTATTTATGATTCTATTGGTGGTGAGATTTATATGTTCACAATGTTCTTTAGGGATCTGGTTCAGTTACCTGAAATAGAAAATCCTCCAACCGCTAACAGACTGTTCTCATGTATCCGAGAGTCAGAACACTCCCCCGGGTCCTCCTCTCCCTCTTTCCTGTCATCCTAAGCATTAGCCTTTCTTCCCACTGAGGCCTCAGTGTCCCAGAGGACAGTCGTACCTTTGCCCCCATCCACATTCCAAACAAGGGGAAAAAAAACAAAAAGGAAAGGACAAGGATAAGAAAAACAGGAAAGAAGGGGCACTTGTCTAACGTGTGTAGTAACACTTATCCAGAACCACCCTGGCTGGTGGCATAGTGGATGGACACCAGCCTGAGAACCCAAAAGTCACTGTACTCGATTCCGTCAGGGCACATACTGGTTGCAAGCCAGGTCTCCAGCCAGGTCCGTAGCTGGAGGCAGGTGAAAGGCACCCATACATGGATGTTTCTCTCCCTTTCTTCCTCTCTCCCTTCCCTTCTCTCTAAAACTAATGAATAAAATCTTTTAAAAACAAAACAAACAACAACTTACCCAAAGCCTCTAACCAACTGTCTCTTCTGTCTCATGGGCTAGAATTGTGTCACACGACTCCTTCCAGCCACAAGGAGCATGAGATCTAGAGGATTTTCATCCTGGTAGCTAGACACTCTGAACAAAACTGGATATTTCTGAGTCAGGAAGAAAGCAGAGATATACACATATTAAGCAAATAATTAGAAATTGCTTACCCACTATTCCTAAAGTTGTCGAAGTCAAGAGGGAAACAGTATGTGTTGTCTGCCTGCTTCTGCTCACCCTCAGTCCCACCCGCAGCCCCACTCGTGCCCACCTGCATTTTAACTCTGGGTATTCAGGAATTTAAAAGTATACTTTAACCCACTTTTTTCTACTGAATTATAATTTTATATTCTATGCTTCTTTTTCAAGGCTTTAAATCACACTCGGATGTTAAAACACTTTCAAACATTAGAAACCTTTAAATTTACAATTATTGAGTTTCACTCTTCAAATTCTTTTAAACCATGAAATTGCTTTTTTTCATGTTTGGGATTTCAATTCTTTTCTTGATTGTTTAAAGTATGTGTTTGAGTGATTTTTAAAAATATGTGTAGGTGGGTGGTGTGTACTTTGTGCTCTTGCATGTGGAAAATTGTCTTCCTAACTCAGCCTTTCAGGGCCTAAATCATACATCATATTTAAGGACAGTTGTCAATAAAAATGACCCCAACTCATTTAGGTCCCTGATAATCATAAAAAATTAACTTGTTCTTCTCTTAAGGCCAGGCTTAAAAAATTTGCAATTCCAAAAACAAAACAGAACATAAATATAATTCCAAAGTCATTGATGAATAGCACACATCTTAACTGGAGTTTTCTTATGATCCTACCTCACAGTACACCATTAACAAGACTTCCTACTGCTCTCTGTCCTTAAAGTCTCATGCTTTACAGCAGGCCCCATATCAGTAAACATTTGGCTCTCCACTTTCCCAAACTATGTACTTTTTATTTTTAGTTTATTCTTTAATTTGGTTTTCAGTTTATGGATTTTTAAAAATGTATAGAGCATCTAAACTTCACCCCCAACAGAATGCAAGAAACAGGAAACACACCCCAAAGTTCCCTGGTGCTGCCCCTTTGTAATCATATCCTGTCTCTGCCCCAACCCTTGATAATCACTAAAGTTTCTCCTTCTTTATTATTTTATTTTTCCAGAATGTCATATAAATGCAATCATACAAAATGCAGTTATTTAAATCCGGCTTTCTACAGTAACATACTGCATTTCAGACTCATCTACACAACTATCAATAGATTGATCCAAGCAAATATCCCATTGAAAGGCTAAAGCACAGTGAGTTTATCTGATCACCAGTGTGGTAGATGGAACTGTGTGTTCCTGTCTAATCCCTGTTACTTGTGAATGTGGCCTTATTTGGAAATAGAGTCTTGGCAAATGCCAACAAGTTAAAATAAGCCATACTGAATTAAGGTGGGCCCTAAATTCAGTGACTATTATCTTCATAAGGAAAAAGGAGAGAGAGCTTAGGGAACAGAAACACAGCAGAGACACAGGGAGAAGGCCATGTGAAGAAGGAGACAGAGATTGGAATCATACACCTACCAGCCAAGGAACACCAAGAACTTCTGGTAGCCACCAGATGCTCCCAAGAGGGACGTAAGGATTTTTCCCTAAAGCCTTCAAAGGGAGCTCTGCCAACATCTTCATTTTGGATATCTAGCTTTAAAATTGTGAGAAAATAAATTTCTGTTATTGTAAGTCATTCAGTTTGTAGTATGTTGCTATGGCAGGCCTAGGAAACTAATAAAACCAGTTGAAGTATAGACAGGTTGTTTGTAATTAATTATGAACAAACATGATAAAAAATTTATTTACAGGTTTTTATGTGGACATAGATTTTCGCTTCTCTTGAATAAAGTAGAAATAAAATTGCTAGATCATTCAATAAACATATGCTGTAGTTTAATATATTAATTAGCCATAATGTTCATCAAAGCCACTCTACCATTTTGCATTTCTACTAACAATGCATGAAAATCCAGTTGCTCTTCATCCTCACCAGCACTTGTTCTTATAAAATTGTATTCTGTTCATTGATTTTTTAAAATTTTAATTTTAGCCATTCCAATACTTGTACAGTGGCATCTTATGGTATAACTTTAATTACATAATGGCTAATGGTGTTGAACAGCTTTTCATATCTCTAAATGCCATCCATACATTCTCTTTGGTTAAACATCAACATCTTTTCAATTTTTTGCCCATTTCTTTGTAAATTGTTGGCTTTCATATTGCTGAGTTTTGAGAAATCGCTGTCTATTGTGTTTACATGTATTTCTTCAGATATATGTTTTGCAAATATTTTTCTTAATCTTTGTTTAGTCTTTCATTTCTCTTTTAGTGTCTTTCAAAAAGCAAAAGCTTTAAATTTTTGTGAAGTCCAGTTTGTCAATTCTTCATTTTATGAACCAATTTTTTAGTGTTATATTTAGGAACATTTTGTCTAGCCCAAAGACACAAAGATTTTCTCTTTTCTTATTCTAAGGTTTTATAATTTCATGTTTTACATTTATGTTTCTGAAACATTTTGAGTTAATTTTTATATAATGTATGTGATAAAGATTGTGGTTTACCTTTTGCATATGAATATCCAATAATTCCATCATTATTGTTTGAAAATGCTATCTTTCCTCTATTGAATTGTCTTTGTCTTTTGTCAAAAATCAATTAAACACATTTGTTCAAATCTATACCTAGACTCTCTATCACACTGAGTCTACAAGTTGCTTTATAATAAGTCTTTATTTAAATCAGATAGTGTGAATCCTCCAACTCTGATTCCTCTCTCCTAAGGTCATTTTAACCATTGTAGTTCCTGTGACTTTTGATAAAAACTTTACAATTACCTTTTTCCATACATAAACTGCTGAAATTTGAATTGAGATTATGTTGAATCTACAGATCAAATTGGAAGGAATTGACATTTTAACATTATATTCTCCAGTCTATGAGCACAATACATATTTCCATTTATTTGAGTCTTACTTGATTACTTTTATCAATGTTTTATATTTTTCTGCATATATATTCTACATACATTTTGTTAGATTAATACCTAATAATTTCCCCTTGTTTACTGCTAGTATATAGAAATGCCATTGATATTTGTACTTGCATACTATGTACTTATTAAAATCATTTATTGGTTCTAGGAATTTTTTGTAGATTCTTCTGGGTTTTTCATGAAGATAATCATGTTGTCTACAAATAAAGACAGTTTTCTCTTTTTTACTACCAATATGTAGGCTTTTTAATTTATCTTTCTTTATTGTGCTTAAGACTTCCAGTAATATATCAAATAGAATTGGTAAAAGCAGAAACCCCTGCTTCCTCTTTTATAGTAAGTGAAAAGCATTTAATCTTTCAAAAATAAGTTTATGCCCTGGTTGGTGACACAGTGGATAAGGTGCTAGCCTGTGAACCCAAAGGTTGCTGGTTCGATTCCCAGCCAGGGCACATAACCAGGCTGCAAGCCAGGTCTCCAGCCAGATCTGTAGCTGGAGGCAGGTGAAAGGCAACCATATATTGATGTCTCTCTTCCCATCTGCCTCTCTCCCTTCCCCTCTCTCTAAAAATAATAAATAAAATCTTTTTTAAAATAAAAAAAATAAATATAATAGTAATAGAGAATTTTAGTAGATGCTCTGTATCAGATTTAAAAGTTTCACCTATATTTCTAGTTCACTTAGTTTTTGTTATAAATGAATTTTAACTTCTGTCAAATATTTTTGCATCTATTTGCATCTATTTTTGCATCTGTTTCTCTTCTTTCATTTGTTGATGTGATAGATTACATTGATTGAATTTACCTTGATAAATTAGCCTCATATTTTTGGGATAAACCCTCATCCATTTGTGATGCAGTATTTTTTTTACATATTATAGGATTCAGTAGGCTCATATTTCCTTGAGAAATTTTGCATCTTTATTCATAACTGATGTTATTCTATAATTTTCATTACTTCAAAGTTTTTTTTATCTGCTTTGGTATTGGCATAATACTAGACTCATAAATTAGTTGAGAATTATTTTCTCCTTGCATTTTCCATGAAAGATATTGCATATAATTTGCATTATTTCTCTGTACCTGTTCTTAGCATTAACCAATGAAATAATTGGGACTAGGCATTTTATTCAGAAGGTTTTTACTAAAAATAAATTTCTGTAGTATATATATGGTAATATTAAAGTTACCAGTTTCTTTTTGGAGAGAGTTTAGCAATTTTTATCTTTCAAAATTTTTTTTCCACTTTATCTAAGTTGAACTTATGGACATAGGGTTGTTGGTAGTATTCCCATATACTCTTTTACTGCCAAAAGAGTATTATTAAATTATTATTATACTTTAGTTCCCTTTTTTATATGTGATATTGATCCTTTATATCTTTTGTCTTTTCTCCTTAGTCAATCTGACTAGAGATTTACATTTCCTTTTACTTTCTGAAGTTTATTTCACTTTCTATAGTATTGTTATGCTTTCAGTTTCTTCTTTAACTTATTGTTTTACTTCTTATGCTTAATTTTTGTACAATTTACTCATCTTATCTTAGTTTCAAATAGCAGAAGCTTTATTATTTATTTTAGATCTTTCTTTTTTATAAATATAAGCATTTAATGCTATGAATTTTCCTCTAAGCACTACTTTAGCTGCACCCCCCAAATTTTATGTTGCATTTTGATTTTCATTCCATTCAAAATATTTCCTAATCCTAATTTTTCTTAAAGTTCTCTCTCTGATCTGTCAGTTATTCACAAGTATGTTGCATAAGTTTCAAAAGTTTGAGGATGTGCCAGATATCTTTTTCTTATTGAGATCTATTTTAACTCCTTATAAGAGAACACATTTACATGATTTTATTTTTTTTACATACTTTAAACTATGTTTTATAGCCCAGAACATGGCCTATTTTGATGAATATTTATATTGATTAAAAATGTGTATTACATCATTGTTCAATGGAATGTTTTGTGAATATATTTTTGCTCAAATTGAAAACTGTGATTTTCAGGTTCCTATCATCTTGTTAATTTTTGTCCCTACTTATTATATTAATTACTAAAAGACTATTGAGTCTTCAACTATAATGGTAGATTTATCTGTTGTTCTCTTCTACTCCTTCAGTTTATACTACAATATATTGAAACTCTGTTGTTATAAATATAAATATACATATATGTATATTTAGAATTACTATGTTTTTGATAAATTGACCTTTTTTATCATGATGTGATTCATGTCTTTATTATTGGTAATTTAATTTTCATTTAAACTCTGCTTAGCCTGATATTACTGTAGCATATCCAGCTTTCTTTTCATTAATTTTGGCATGATATATAATTTTTTCTTTTCAATTTTTTTTACATTTCTATGATCTTGCATTTGCTGTGGATTTACTGTAGACATCATATACCTGAGTCTTGGATTTTTCTTTTCTTTTCTTTCCTTTTAATTTTATTGTTGTTGTATTACATCCATCCCCTTTTTGCTCCCCTCTGTCCCCGTCCCACCCACCCATTCCCCCCAAAGTCAATCCCACCTGTTGTCCATGTCCATGGTTCC
Organism: Noctilio leporinus; assembly: GCA_004026585.1. Lineage (NCBI taxonomy): Eukaryota > Metazoa > Chordata > Mammalia > Chiroptera > Noctilionidae > Noctilio > Noctilio leporinus. Next base: position 109,330 of record PVIW01005306.1, read on the forward strand.
TTTATACTAGGTTCTTGTCTAAGCTGCTCCCCTTTCTTGCCTCTGCCTCCCCCTTCCCCCTAACCCCTTTCCCCCCTGACCACTGAAGGCCTATTCATTGTATTCATATATTTGGTTCTGTTTTGCTTGTTGTTAGTTTTGCTCATTATTGTCCCATAATGGGTGAGATCATATGATATTTGTCCTTCACTGACTGGCTTATTTCACTAAGCATAATACTATCCGGTTCCATCCATGTTGTTGCAAAGGGTACAAGTTCCTTCTTTCTTTCTGCTATATAGAATTCCATTGTGTAAATGTACCAAAGACTTTTCATCCAATCATCCGCTGATGGGCACTTAGGCTGTTTCTAGCACTTGGCTATTGTAAATAGTGCTGCTATGAACATAGGTGTACATAGGTTCTTATGAATTGGTGTTTCAGGATTCTTTGGGTATAGTCCAAGTAGTGGAATTGCTGGATCAAAAGGCAGTTCCATTTTTAGTTTTTTAAGGAAACCCCATACTGTTTTCCACAGTGGCTGCAC